>SJYA01011751.1:0-12365 GCA_006410615.1 Neotragus moschatus
TCGTAGTGAGGTTACTAAGAGATTAATTATAATTAGAGCATGGTGGGCTTCCCGGGTGATGCAGGAGATGAAAAACACAGGTTCGATCCCTGGGTTGGGAAGATCCCCTGGAGGAGGAGATGGCAAACCAAACCACTCCAGGATTCTTGCCTAAGAAATCCATGGACAGAGGGGCCTGGTGGGCTACAGTCCCTGGGGTTGCAGAGTCAGAATTGACTGAGCGTGCGTGCAGTGCTTAAGAAAACACTCTAAAGAATGTATCTCACACACACACACACACACACACACACACACACACACACACACTCATACGTATGTATTACTTAATCACTTTGCTGTATACCTGACACTAACACACTTTAAATCAACTCAGTTCAGTTTAGTTCAGTTGCTCAGTCATGTCCGACTCTTTGTGACCGCATGGATTACAGCATACCAGGCTTCCCTGTCCATCACCAACTCCCGGAGTTCACTCAAACGCATGGCCATTGAGTCAGTGATGTCATCCAACCATCTCATCCTCTGCCGTCCCCTTCTCCTCCTGCCTTCAATCTTTCCCAGCGTCAGGGTCTTTTCCAGTGAGTCAGTTCTTCTCATCAGGTGGCCAAAGTATTGGAGTTTCAACTTCAGCATCAGTCCTTCCAATGAATATTCAGGACTGATTTCCTTTAGGATGGACTGGTTGGATTTCCTTGCAGTCCAAGGGACTCTCAAGAGTCTTCTCCAAAACCACAGTTCAAAGCATCAATTCTTTGGGGCTCAGCTTCCTTTATAGTCCAGCTCTCACATCCATACATGACTATTGCAAAAACCATAGATTTGACTAGATGGACATTTGTTGGTAAAATAATGTCTCTGCTTTTTAATATGTTGTCTAAGTTGGTCATAGATTTTCTTCCAAGGAGCAAGCATCTTTTAATTTCATGGCTGCAGTCACCATCTGCAGTGATTTTGGATCCCAAGAAAATAAAGTCTCTCACTGTTTCCATTGTTTCCACATCTATTTGCCATGAAGTGATGGGACCAGATGCCATGATTTTCGTTTTCTGCATGTTGAGCTTTAAGCCAACATTTTCACTTCCTCTTTCATTTTCATCAAGAGACTCTTTAGTTCTTCTTCACTTCCTGCCATAAAGACGGTATCATCTGCATATCTGAGGTTATAGATATTTCTCCCAGCAGTCTTGATTCCAGCTTGTGCTTCCTCCAGCCCAGCATTTCTCATGATGTACTCTGCATATATGTTAAATAAGCAGGATGACAATATACATCCTTGATGTACTCCTTTCCTGATTTGCAACTAGTCTGTTGGTCCACGTCCAGCTCTAACTGTTGCTTCCTGACCTGCATACAGATTTCTCAGGAGGCAGGTCAGGTGGTCTGGTATTCCCATCTCTTACAGAATTTTCCATAGTTTGCTGTGATCCCACAGTCAAAAGTTTTGCTGTAGTCAATAAATCAGAAGTAGGTGTTTTTCTGGAACTCTTGTGCTTTTTTGATAATCCAACAGATGTTGGCAACTTGGTCTCTGGTTCCTCTGCCTTTTCTGAATCCAGATGGAACAACTGGAAGTTCACAGCTTATGTACTGGTGAAGCCTGGCTTGGAGAATTTTGAGCATTACTTTGCTAGCGTGTGAATTGATTGCAATTGTGTGGTAGTTGGAACATTCTTTGGCATTGCCTTTCTTTGGGAATGGAATGAAAACTGATCTTTTCCAGTTCTGTGGCCAAACTCAGTCTTGCCGAGTTTTCCAAATTTCCTGGAATAATGAGTGCAGCACTTTCACAGCATCATCTTTCAGGATTTGGAATAGCTCAACTGGAATTCCATCACCTCCACTAGCTTTGTTCGTCGTGTTGCTTTCTAAGGCCCATTTGACTTCTCATTCCAGGATGTCTGGCTCTAGGTGAGTGATCACACCATCGTGATTATCTGGGTCATGAAGATCTTTTTTGTACAGTTCTTCTGTGTATTTTTGTCACCTCTTCTTAATATCTTCTGCTTCTGTTAGGTCCATACCATTTCTGTTCTTTATTGACCCATCTTTGCATGAAATGTTCCCTTGATATCTCTAATTTTCTTGAAGAGATCTCTAGTCTTTCCCATTCTATTGTTGTCCTCTATCTCTTTGCACTGATCACTGAGGAAGGCTTTTTTATCTCTCCTTGCTATTCTTTGAAACACTGCATTCAGATGGGTATATCTTTCCTTTTCTCCTTTGCCTTTAGCTTTTCTTCTTTTTTTCAGCTATTTGTAAAGCCTTCTCAAACAAACATTTTGCCTTTTGCATTTCTTTTTCTTGGGAATGATCTTGATCACTGCCTCCTGTACAGTGTTATGAACCCCCATCCATAGTTCTTCAGGCACTCTGTCTATCAGATCTAATCCCTTGAATCTTCTCGTGACTTCCACTGTATAATTGTGAGGGACTTGATTTAGGTCATACCTGAGTGGTCCAGTGGTTTTCCCTACTTTCTTTGATTTAAGTCTGAATTTGGCAATAAGGAGTTCATGATCTGAGCCACAGTCAGGTCCCAATCTTGATTTTGCTGACTGTCTAGAGCTTCTCCATCTTTGCCTGCAAAGAATATAATCAATCTGATATCGGTGTTGACCATCTGTTGACCATACATCTGTATATATGTCCATGTGTAGAGTCTTCTCTTGTGTTGTTGGAAGAGGGACTTTCTATGACCAGTGCATTCTCTTGGCAAAACCCTGTTAGCGTTTGACCCGCTTCATTCTGTACCCCAAGGCCAAATTTGCCTGTTCTGCATTCTAGTCCCCTATAATGAAAGTGAGTGAAGTTGCTCAGCCGTGTTCGACTCTTTGTAACCCCATGGACTATAGCCTACCAGGCTCCTCCCTCCATGGGATTCTCCAGGCAAGAGTACTGGAGTGGGTTGCCATTTCCTTCTCCAGAGGATCTTCCGACCCAGGGAAGATATAATGAAAAGGACATCTTTTTTGGATGTTAGTCCTAGAAGATCTTGTATGTCTTCATAGAACCATTCGACTTCAGCTTCTTCAGCAATATATTGAAGAATTACATAATGAAGCATTATAATCAACTGTACTTGAGTAAAAACAGTTTAATTTGTCCTCATAGTCCCTAAACGTACAGTGGTGTAATACATTCTCCACATAGCAAGTTAAGCCGCATTCTTTCCCCTTGTTCATAGCAGCCATACACCAAATTGTAGCTACTGATTTGCTAAGAGGGGAAAACAAATATAAGAGGAATAGGTATTTAGGCAAAACTTTTCTTAGTATGATATGTTTTGAATGGGGTCTACTCATCATTGATTTATTTTACAATCATAGACGTTAATTATTCGGAAAAAAAGATGGTATATTGTATAGACACTTGCGTGCCTGCATGGTAAGTCATTTCAGTCCTGTCCAACTCTGTGCGACCCTGTGGACTATAGCCTGCCTGGCTCCTCTGTCCAAGGGATTCTTCCGGCAAGAGTACTGGAGTGGTTTGCCATGCCCTCCTCCAGGGGATCTTTCTGACCAAGGCTCAAACCCTTTTCTCTTATGTCTCCTGCATTGGCAAGCCAGTTCTTTACCACTAGAACCACCTGAGGTCCTTTATATAATACATAAAATAAATATAATTATAATACTTTATTATATCTTAATATATACATTCAATATTTAATTATATAATTGAATATTTTAATTATATTAAATTAGTATTTTCATACATTATGATTATAATGTAGACTTTATCTAATTTATAATTATAAATTAGTACTTTATATTAGATATTGTAATTAGCATTTTAACTATATAAAATAAATATAATTATCATTATATAACTATATATAATAAATAATTCCAAGTTAGGTAGGTGGCAAGCACAGTACCATCCTGCCATCTTGTGGCAGCAAGAAATTTGACGGCAATATTATTTTCTCAAGGGTAACGAGTTTTATTCTACGGCCAGGGCGCCCCTGGTGGCTCCGCTGGTGAAGAATCCGCCTGCAATGCGGGAGACCTGGGTTCGATCCCTGGGTTGGGAAGAGCCCCTGGCGAAGGGAAAGGCTGCCCACTCCAGTGCTCTGGCCTGGAGAGTTCCTCCATGGGCTCACAAAGGGTAGGACAGGACTGGGCGACTTTCGCTTTCATTGCCCCAGGGCACCCTCCGTTTTGCCTGAGAAATGCCCTGGACAGAGGAGCCTGGCGGGCTCCAGTCCACGGGGTCGCAGAGAGTCAGACACGCGACTGAGCGATTAGCGCTTTCCGTCTCAAACCGAGAGAGCCCCAGTGATGGAACGGGCTGGCCGTGACCGAGTCACGTCTACTCACCCAGATGCTCGCATTCTCACCCTGGAAACCTGCGAAAACTTAGACGAGAAGAGACACGGTGATGGGTGGAGTGAAGCTTGCCGATCCACGGACGCTTCAGAGAGGAAATGATCCCAGTCTGACGGTGTGGACCCTCCCACGTGGGAGAAGGCGAGGAGCAACGCTGGCGAGAGGACCGAGGAGGAGGAGGGGCACAGAGCGTGGCGGACGCTGCAGCCCTGAGCCGAGGGCCAGGCGGCGGCGCGGAGAGACCAGGAAGGCGCGGGCGCGGAGTTTCTAGAGAGCCGGCAGAAGGGAGCGCAGCCCTTAAAAAAAAGAGCGGGGGCAGGGGGGGAGTAGAATCCCTCTGCAAGGCCGTGCTCCTTTCCATCACACAACAAAGTGAGTCCCCTGTATGTGCACACACGCCCCCTCCCCCTTGGCCTCCCTTCCCTCAGCGCCCACCGCCCTAGGTCGCCACGGAGCCCCGAGCCGAGCTCCCGGGGCTGCAGGCAGCTCCCGCAGCCGCTTCAGAGTCGGTGATGGGCGTGAGTCCCCCCGACCCCGGTTCCGCCCACCGCCACGTCCACACGCCCTTCCTCTGCATCTGCGCCTGGATTCCCGGAGATGGGCTCATCAGTACCGCTTCTCCAAATCCCACATATACGCGTTAAAATCCGGTATTTGTTTCTCTCCCTCCGACTGACTTCACTCTGTGGGGTCGACTCTAGGTCCTTCCGCGTCTGGATAAATGATCCAATGTCGGTCCTTTTTATGCTTAGTATTGCACTGTATACGTGCAGCACTGTGGATTTAAGCATTGTGAGACCTGTGCTGGACTTCTGACTTAAAGAAGTATAAAGTGAAAGCGAAGTCTCTCAGTCGTATCCAACTCCTTGCGACCCCATGGCCTGTAGCCTACCAGGCTTCTCGGTCCGTGGGGTTTTCCAGGCAAGAATACTGGCGTGGGTTACCATTTCCTTCTCCAGGAAATCTTCCTGACCCAGGGATTGAACCCGGGTCTCCCGCATTGTAGACAGACGCTTTACCGTCTGAGCCACCGGGGAAGTCTAAAGAAGTATAAGCTAATCCATTTTTGCTGTTTGAGGTCACGATGTTTGTAGTCATTTGGTCTAGAAAAGACACTAGTTGTCTTGTTGGTGAATAGACCAGGGAAGCCCCGCAGGCCATGATCAGGATTTTATTCTTCATGGCCAAGAGGGAGCTCTTCTGCAGTTCAGGAAGGGTTTTTTACCTCTTGCATAAGCAAAGATCACACCATCTGGTTTTCTTGAGAATTGATGAATGGAAGCAAAAGCGGACCCAGGAACACCTGGAGAGAGGGCGTTGCAATGGCCACTAACAGATGACTAGAGCAGAGAGTAGCTTTGCAAAAACAGAGACGTCACTTCATTTAAGAGATGTTTGGGTGGGAGAATGGACAAGCTTCACCAGTTGGTTATCAGTTTTCAGAATTAATGGCCACGTGGTGGCTTAGACAGGAAAGAGCTCCCTGTAATGCAGGAGACCTGGGTTTGATGGATCCCTGGGTGGGGAATATCCCCTGCAGGAGGAAATGGCAACCCACTCCAGTATTCCTGCCTGGGAAGTCCCATGGACAGAGGAGCCTGGCGGGCTACAGTCCACGGAGTTGCAAAGAGTCAGACACAACTGAGCACACACAGCAACACAACTTACAACCCAGAGTGAATGCTGTTTCCTCTGAAATTGTCAACCAGCAACATGTGAGTGCGGAGAAGGCAATGGCAGCCCACTCCAGTACTCTTGCCTGGAAAACCCCATGGACGGAGGAGCCTGGTGGGCTGCAGTCCATGGGGTCGCTAAGAGTCGGACACCACTGAGCGACTTCACTTTCACTTCTCACTTTCATGCACTGGAGAAGGAAATGGCCACCCATTCCAGTGTTCTTGCCTGGAGAATCCCAGGGACGGGGGAGCCTGGTGGGCTACCGTCTGTGGGGTCGCACAGAGTCAGACACAATTGAAGTGACTTAGCAGCAGCAGCAACATGTGAGTGACGAGCTAAGTCTGCACGGGCCGCTCAGCTGAGTTTCTTTTGCAGCTGGGTAGATCATGTTAATCTAAAAATCGTGAGTCTTATCCACAGTCAGATTCCCATTTCCACTGTATGAATGAAGAGAACTCAGGCGGTTTCTAAACCCCCATTAAGGACCACAGAACAATGCTTCTGCCTTGACAAAGATGTCTGGGTCCTAATCCTTGGAACCTGAGAATATGTTCCCTAACATGGCAGCGCCCTCCAGGAGATAGTAAAGGCCAGCGAAGCCTGGTGCGCTGCAGCCCTTGGGGTCACAAAGAACCGGACACGACTTAGTGACTCCGTAGCAGCAAACAGCGTGGCAAAGTGGACTCTGACGATGTGATTCGGTGAAAGATGAGTAACTGAAGAACAACAGTGATATACCAAAGTTAATCTCTTAGTTCTGACGAATGCGCCAAGCAAAGTGAACTGTTCACCTAAGAGGAAGCCGGGTGAGGTGTATGCAGGAACTCTTGTGTTACTTTGCTAACTGTTTGCAAATGTAAAATTGTTCCAAAACTACAATACTTATTAAAGATGACACATATAGCCATATATCTCAGTAAGTATATTAGAGTGATTTTTCAATGAATAATCTTGATACTTTTAAATTGAGGCTATCGTATTCATGATGTGTTGTTCACTGAGGGTAGCTCATTGAAAGTACTCAAGAAATATTTGCCAAGCCACTGAATGATTGCTGTGGTCCAGTGGCTAAGTCGTATCTGGTTCTTTTAGACCCCATGGACTGTAGCACGCCAGGCCCCCCTCTCCTTCACTATCTCCCAGAGTTTGTTTAAACTCATATCCGTTGTGTTGGTGATGCCAGCCAACCATCTCATCCCCTGCTGTCCCCCAAACTTGTGATTTTCAGTTTTCAAGGTGAAAAACATGTATTCTTCACTTTGGCCACTAGGTGGAACTATTGGTACATTGGTTAAAATTCATTCTTCATCCGTGGGGAAAAACTACCTCTTGAAAACAAATGACATTTGAAAAACGTTATGATAGATAGTAGGAGGAAGAATTCCTAGTACTGTGATGAAGATCAAGAAGGATATGAACTGGCTGTGGACAGAAATCCAGGATTCGGAGATATACAGAAAGTAGGGAGAAAAAAAGGCAGCCATTAATTTAAACGTTTCCAGACACGGATATAAGTGCAATTGGAGAGATAGGCCATCTGGAAAATTAACAGACATCTATCTTTCCCCAGACATCAGTGCAGCCCGCAGCGTCTGAAACACCGAGGCGTGGAAGGCTCAAACGGCCAGCGCTTCCACATGGATGGCAGGCTAAGTGCAGGAGAACTTAGGGGCGGCCACTTAAAGGACCAAACAGCATTTATTTCTTCTTTACACTTTCTATCACTTAGGACATAAAAGCGCTCTTTAGTGTCAGACAAGACAATATGTAAGAAGGCAAATTCAAAAACCGAGAAAGAATTAGAATGTATTTCTGTGTTTGAAAAAAACAGCTTGCTTTATGGCCTCCAGTTCATCAATTTCATTTGTTGAATTATCAGACCTTTGTTATATTTTGGGTACCATGCCAATCAAGTTCTCTGCTCTCTGTATTAACTCTCTAAATAGGGATTGAACCAGAGAAAAGAGGAAGATAGTATTTTTCCAGAAAGATTATATTTGGCTGACACAAAGTCAAATATAATGTGGGAATTTAATATAATGTAGTCAAATAGAATATAATGATTCAGCTATCGTTTGACAGATGTTGACTTTTCATTGATTATAAATAAATATTTATAAATATCTATCTGCCTTAGATGCTGGCAAACTGAAATATATAAATCATGATTCACTCTGGTCCATTTCCTGAGTTACATAAGCTTTTAGGTATGTGTTGTGTGCAAAATGCTTCTATACCTGCTTTCCAAGTTTAAAGATGCTGATTATTCCTCTGTCAGTTGTAAGGAAAATCCATAGACCAGCGAAGAGTCGGACACGACTGAGCGACTTCACTTTCCCTTTTCACTTTCATGCACTGGAGAAGGCAATGGCAGCCCACTCCAGTGTTCTTGCCTGGAGGATCCCAGGGACGGGGGAGCTTGGTGGGCTGCCGTCTACGGGGTCGCACAGAGTCGGACCTGACTGAAGCGACTTAGCAGCAGCAGAAGCAGCAGGAAAGGAGTAGTAAAGTCAACACATCCTTTTCAAGACTTTTTTTTACTGGACCCATTTTAAAGCCTTTATTGAGTATGTTACAGTGTGGCTTCTGTTTTCATGTTTCTGTTTCTTGGCCAGGGGGTTTTGGGATCTTAGCTCTCCGAACAGGGATCGAATCCACACTCCCTGCTTTGGAAGGTGAAGTCTTAACTGCTGAACCGTCCAGGCAAGTCTCAATACTCACTATTTTTAAACAGAGAAAACTACCAGCAATATTGCTTCCCTGATGGCTCTGCAGGTAAAGAATCTGCCTGAAACGCCAGAGCTGTGGGTTCGGGTTCGATCCCTCCCTGGGTCGGGAAGATCCCCTGCAGGAGGAAATGGCAACATACTCCAGTGTTCTTGCCTGGAGAATCCCATGGACAGAGCCTGGCAGGCTACAGTCCATGAGGTGGCAAAGAGACGCAACTGAGTCACTGAGCACAGCACATCACTTTCCCTGCAATAATTAATCAATAAATACTGTTAGAAGACACTTCCCTGCCGGTCGGTGGACAACTGTTGGCCAGTTGTTGGCCAGTTGTCTTTGCTCAGATAGCAGCATCCTGCAGCCTCTGTCTTTTCCATGTTTTACAGATAAAAGGAAGAAAGCATAAGCCTTGACTGCCTTTGCTGCTGTTCTGCTTTTGTTTTGCCTTTTTTACAGCAAAAAATTGTAGCTGCTTTCAAGGTTTTTGTAACGAGTATATGGGAAAATAGCATTTCATTCTGTCATTTATATTTAGAAATGCAGCCAGTCTGGAGATGTGCAAAATATTCCAATAAATTAAAATTGCACTTTTTTTTTCTAGTTTTTGTATTTTACTAGTTTTTACTAGTTGCTGTGTGTCTGGAATCACAGTCCTCCCACCCGCTCCCCCGACAAGAAATATATATATATATTTTTTTTTTCAGAAAATAAAAGGAATAAGGTGGAAATGGCATTTTTTTTTAAGGTGCATTTCTTGATTGACTTATTTTCAGTTTTCTATGTATGCTAATAAAAAAACCAAAAGTAATGGATTTCTGGAATAAGAATAAGAACAATCCCCTGCCCCCCCCCAATTAGTGAGTTTCTGAAAAACTAACGTGCTTGTGATTTTAGCTGCTAACTACCTGACCATTGCAGTGTATGTCTGTCTTCACCTGCTGATTTTAAGTGCAACTCATTGTCCTTGATCGTGGTCTAAGACTGTTTGAGCATTTGCTCCTTGACCCAATTTTTTCTCCTCCAGAGAAGATAATTTTTTAGAAGAGAAACTGCCTGAACTGCCATCGAGTTAAACACATTCTGTGCGCAGTAAGTTGTTGTTGGAGCCATCCACCCCAGAAGTGTCTGTTCTGCAAGGGCGTGTGTTTGGAGGCCTCCCTGTGGAGAACAGAGGTTCCTTTGCTGGGACGGAGTTTACAGCTGATGGAGAAGGAGTAAGCAGAGAAGAAATGATGATGAATGTGTGCTTGTTGCCACGGAAACCTCTCTCCAAAGGGCTCACGCTAACAGAAACAAAGGCCAGTTGAAAAGGCAGCGGCCTCGGCCTGGACCAGGTGAGCCTGCCGCCCCGCGCCTCCCTGGCAGGGCCTGCAGAAGCCCGGGCCGTCCCCGAGCTGGCAGCCAGGGTGGTCGTCTGTGTGCAGAACTGAAAGCAAACAAGGGCAAGCTGGAGCCAGATGTGGGGGCTTCCCGGTTCACTGACGGCTCCTGGGGTCCTCGGAGTCAGAGCAACCGGCGCACGTCCCTGCTTTTCACCAGGAAACATGCAAACTGGAGACCCAAGGAGTCTGATGAGCCTCTGGTCCCCAGGATGGTCTCTTTGAGTCACAAAAGATACCAGGTTCGCTCTTCTCCGAGACTCGTAGGAGAAGGCAAATATCTTTGAAATACAGCAGCCTCCGTTTGTTGTTAAGTTGCTCAGTCGTGTCCAACTCTTTGTGACTCCGTGGACTGTAGCCCACCAGGCTCCTCTGTCCGTGGGATTTCCCTGGCAAGGATACTGGAGTGGGTTGTCACGACCTCCTCCAGGGGGTTTTCTGACCCAGGAATCGAACCTGTGTCTCCTGCATGTCAGTGTCTGTTACTTAATCTAAAATTAGCGTAAGTGAAGTGAAGTCACTCAGTCACGTCCGACTCTTTGCGACCCCGTGGACTGTAGCCCACCAGGCTCCTCTGTCCATGGGTTTCTCCAGGCAAGGATACTGGAGTGGGTGGCCATTCCCTTCTGCAAATTAGTGCAGTGAAGCTGATAAGTCAACGGCTGGCTCTGCCTTGTGGCCTAAGATCCATTCATACATTTTCCATGAGATCCCATTCTTCTAGAGATTGTGGCATCAACTCTTTCTTCTTAGTGGAGAGAGTTTTTGTTATCACTTCTATGGAAAAATGGAAATAAAATTCTTGTTTTCCAAAGCATCTAATTTGATCTTGTCCTCTTCTCCACCTAGCTATAAAATTAATAGTTTTATTTTATTTTTTTAAATTTTTATATTTTGCTCAAACCACTTGGCATGTGGGATCCTAGTCTCCTGACCAGGGACCAAACCTGTGACTCGGTGACTGGCAGCGTGGACTCTCACTCACTGGATCGCCAGGGACGTCCCCCTTCGCTTTTGTCTTGCTTTGTTTTTAATTTGACTGAATCCCTTCACCTTTATGTCCTCATTTCTAAAAGTACATCCCGGGTTGTATGAAATTCAAAAACGTGATTATTGTTGACTATAAAAACAAACTGACTTTTACACATAGTTCAATTTCCAAGTGGGCCCTGATCTTACCTTTGAGCCCTGAACACTTTATTGACGTCCTCCACATCCCAGTCAAAATGAAACCAAATTTTGTTTTCCCTCACCGAGAGTCTGTCGACTGTAGCCACTAAATCACCCTGTTCTGACCCCTGCTCGAAGTTCAAGCCCCTTTTCGCAGCCGTCAGCTTTCTCCGCGTCCCACCAGCACACATGCTGTCTGCGGCTTAACCTCCTCCATCCTGGATGGCTGAGCGGCCTTCCTTCCATCTGACGTGGGCTTTGCTTCTGCCTGAAAACCTCATCCATGGGCCCTTACTGGCTCATTTTGTTTACCTATGAGATAACTCAGAATAATTTTTCCCCTACAGGAAAGTCTTACAGTTTGCTTAGAGATTGAAATAAGAGATAGCAAGATTGCTGGTGGTTCCCTGGCCTGCGATGCAGGAGGTGCAGGAGACCCGGGTTCGATCCCTGGGTCAGGAAGATCCCCTGGAGAAGGAAATGGCAGCCTACTCCAGTATTCTCGCCTGGGAAATCCCATGGACAGCTGACCCTGGTGGGCTACAGTCCAGGGGCCGCAAAGAACTGGACACCACTGAACGATTTAGCGCACGTGCAGGATTGGAATGATGTATTTACAGGAATATCCTTTCAGGTAAGTCTTAGCGTACGTATTCCTCCGCCCCGTATTTCTCCCTTGATTCATTGCTTAGTCGCTCGTTTATGTCTGACTCTTTGCCACCCCACGGACTGCAGCACACCTGGCTCCTCTGTCCTCCACTCTCTCCTGGAGTTTGCTCAAACTCATGTCCATTGAGTGGGTGATGCTATCTAACCATCTCATCCTCTGTTGTCCCCTTCTGCCGTTACCTTCAACCTTTCCCAGCATCAGGGTCTTGTCCTATGAGTCCGCCTTCACATGAGTCAAACTCACATGTGAGAGTCACTAACAGTCAGTGGAATCAAAATGCCTTTTGATTAACACACATCTTCACTGTTCTGAATCACTGCACTGCGTCAAGGGCCACGCTTGCAGATATAAGCTGGAAAGGAGTGAAGAACAGACTAAGAAATTGGAGACGTAAGCTAAATTTTTTTTTTTTTTTTT
>SJYA01011752.1:0-12370 GCA_006410615.1 Neotragus moschatus
CTTCAGGTTAAGAGACCAGTATTCATGGATATGAACTTGGGAAAACTCCCAGAGATGGTGAAGGACAGGGAGGCCAGACAGGCTGCAGTCCGAGGGGTCGCAAAGAATTGGACACAACTTGGCAACTGAACAACAACATTCAGGTTGCATCAGCTGTAAACTACAGAGAAGTTACTTGGGAAATACAAAAGCAGGAGGGGAAGAAAATGGAATGAATGCTCTTTCCAGACACCAGGTATCCTGCATCCTGGAACCTGTTCCCCTAGTGGTACTCACTCCCCCTGAGTGGTCACACGGATGTGGGAGATTGAATTTAGGAGCCACTAGGACCCAGACAAGAAAGCAACCAAGGAAGGAGGTAGAATTTTGCATTTGACTTGGGACATTATTCACTCAACCTTTATTTATGGAGTAGCAGCTTTGTGTGTCCTGGGTCCCACGGATGAAACCAATATGGAAGCTTCTCTGGGAGCTTAGAGGCTAGCAGGGGAGAACCACCAGCAATGCACTTGTGATGTAGCCAAGCTGGGGAGGGCCCAGAGGGAGGGACGTGGTGACGGCACGACCTCAGGGGCAGGCCTCTCAGATACAGTGGGACTGGATCTGCTGAAGACTGAATCACTGACCTACAAGGTCAGCCAGAAGCATGGTCAGCCACCCAAGTCATGCACGTCCCTACTGAGTTAACCCACCACTTCCCGCCACGGTTGTGCTCAGGTCTGTGTCATGCAGAGGCAGCCCCCACCCATAACATTCTGCACTACTCCACTCCGGGCTGGGTCATCTGGGGACTGTCTGTCAAGGCCAGGCGGGGTTCACCCCGTTGTCAGGACTTAGTCACCCAGCAGCCGCACAAATGGGTCACAGCCGGTCCTGGCACATGGCTGACATTCAGTCCCCGGTTTCCCACCTGCCTAAGAACCCGGCTGCATTGGAGGTCTATCCAGATCACTTAGCTAGAAAAGAGCACACGGCAAAAAGAAAAGAATTAGCTGCTGAAAAGAGCTTAAACAAGCAAGTGCCCATGGGGCTGGTGCCTCTCCCTAGACAGCTTTATCTCTGCGGTTCACACCCTCTGGTTGTGAACAATTTCAGGGTTGACGGGGTAGCTACCATCAGACATTCTCCTGGTAGTTGTTGATTTCTCCCCCTGCTGCCCCGGGAGTGCACGGTGGCCTTGGCAGAGAGAGAGCTTTCATGTTCGTCTCCCACCTCATCAGGCCAAATCAAACCTTGCCAGGGCCGGGGCCCTGTTCCCTGCTGGCGAACAAGCAAGTCATTCTGATGAACCGTGCTCCTGTTTATCAGGAGCCCTGNAGAGAGAGAGCTTTCATGTTCGTCTCCCACCTCATCAGGCCAAATCAAACCTTGCCAGGGCCGGGGCCCTGTTCCCTGCTGGCGAACAAGCAAGTCATTCTGATGAACCGTGCTCCTGTTTATCAGGAGCCCTGGATCAGAGCGTCTGCGTTAGGTACAGAGAGAGCTGCAAACCCCAGACTGTCCCAGCCCTCGTCCGTCTCCCCAAGATGCAAGAGACGGAGGCCACTCCCTCGCAGTCTCCTCTCCCGAGCCTGCTGTCTGCACCTCTGTACTGACCCCTTTCCAAGGCTCCCACCTGGAAAATAAGAGGAGTTGATCTCCAGTGGCAGCAGCCTGAAGCAGAATCTCAGTTCCCCAATCAGAAACTGACCAGACCATGACGGTCCATGGTTAGTGACAAGGCTTGTCTGCTTTGTAGAGATGAACTTCAAGGAAGAGACACAAGGTAGTGAAACAAGTCAAGGCTTTATTAGGAGGGGAAAAAAAAGATGTGAACAAGCACACACAGGCTCAGAGAAAGAGATTTGCCTTCATGGTAGTTTAAAGCACTTTTACGGGTCATTCCTTCAAGGTTTCCTGTGGCCGAGCATCTTGCTTTGCTTGGTTCTGAGTCCGTGTTGGGTTTATCTCAGGGTCCTTCCCGCTGTGCACATGCATCTATGGGAAGGTTGACATCACCTGTTACGGGGTGGCACCCCCTCCCTTCTTGGCCCCCAGGGAGCCTTTCTGTGTATGTGTAGTTGGAACGGTCTCCTTGGCGTTGAGAATAAAGGATATGTGGTCTCATTATCTTCCGTCTGGGCAGCGCTCAGCTCTTCTCTGCCCCTGCGTCTTGGAGTATTTTCTTCGTCTTGGAGTATCTGTCCACAGACGACAGCTCCTCAGCCCAGGGCCCATCTATCTCATGCCTCAGTGGCAGGGGCAGGAGAGTGGGCGGGTCCTGGTTCTGCCCCTGCCCCAGTGCAGCTCCTTAGACGAGCCCCAGCCTCCTGGGCCCCATTTCCCCATTTCACCTGCCACCTCGAGCAATGGGGAGGGCCGTCTGCAGATCACGGGGCTCTGTAGATACATAACGTGCTTTCATTATAGTCACCAACCCCTCCTCCAAAGCTGGCATTGAGCCCCACACCTGCCTGCCCCATAGCCTGTGAGCCCAGTCAGGAACCCCTGGAGCAGAGTCTATGGTTGCCTCTTGCAGATGTAACACACCGCCTTTCTAATACATGACCGTGTGCCCACGCAGAGTCCCACTGCCTGCACATCACCAACTTAGTGGTTTTCTTACAGCACTCAGTGACCTATTAACACCATTTAGTGAGCCCTTCCTGCGGATATTTAACTTTTATTGAAAGAAACTCAAGATAAAAATTTTATAACGAAGACGAGTCTCTGAGGACAACACCAATGTCAGGACAGTTTTCCTCTGGGCCTGGCGAGTGAGGACAAAGGGCAGTTCTCACTTTGTACATTGTCGCACAACTGGACCATTTATGAGACCTAACTCATAGACTATACCCAGCAGATACACAGACATATACTGTTGTTGTGCAGTCACTAAGCTGTGTCTGACTCTTTCCAGCCCCAGGGACTGCGGCACGCCAGGCTTCCCTGTCCTTCACTGTCTCCTGGAGCTTGCTCAAACTCATGTCCATCGAGTCGGTGACGTCATCCAACCAGCTCCTCCTCTGTCATCCCTTTCTCCCCCCACCTTCAATCTTTCCCAGCATCAAGGTCTTTTCAAATGAGTCAGTTCTTTGCATCAGGTGACCAAAGTATTGGAGCTTCAGCTTCAGCATCAGTCCTTCCAGTGAGTGTTCAGGGCTGATTTCCTTTAGGATCGAATGCTTGTGTTTTTTAAATACCTTGTAAAAGGAAGACCAAAGAAGCTTTGCCACACCTTGACTGTTCCATAAAGAGCACCTTGTCCCAGGAAGCTCCATTTAGGTTTAAAGGGGCCTTAAGATGAGTGACAGGAGATGTCAGAGGTGACGCTTTCCCAATTATGTAAGTGGAACACCGGCCAAGAGATGGTTTCTCTGGCTCCCCGGGACCCTCCTGGGGGAATCTGTGGCTGGTCTGTAGCTGGTGATTCACCACCTGCTGGGAAGACTCAGGCAGGGGGAGTCAGGGGCTCTCGCCAGCCCCACATGGACCCACCTTGACCTCCCATGGCAGGCTCTCACCTGCAGCCTGTGTGCAGGATGCTGGGTACCAGTCATCCTGCCTGGGTCCTCAGCCTCTCCTCCCTCTCCCTCAACCAGCGGCCAGTCGCCTCCATCTGCCTTCCAGCATCCAGAGCAACCTCCTCTAGGGGCTTGTCCATCTTCACCCCATGGGTTCCAAGCCTGACTTGCTCTCTGGCTGACTGTGGGCCTCAAACAAGCCAAGGGACCTCTCTGCGCCCCAGGTCCACATCCCCGACTTCAAAATAAACACTGCACACCACTCCCCAGGCCAAGCCCCCTGACTCCTGCAGGGGCAGCTGCCCACCAAGAGTTAATCAGGCGAAGGCAGCTCCAGAGCTCCAGGGAGGCCGGCAAGGAGTCAGCGATAATCATCACGGCGTTTATCTAGACCTCCCTTCTGAAAGGACATCTACAATCTCTTCTTAATCCTGTTACAGGGCTGTCCCCCGGGTGGGATCACGAGGATTTATGTCTGCATCCTCCATCTGGTACCCGACAATCACTGGCGCCAACTGGAAAAGCCCCTTCCGAGTTCTTCTTCAAGGACAAAGTAAATGTCGACTAGGGCCTGAGCCAGCCGGAAACCCCGAAAGAGATGATGGATGTTGGCAGAAGGAACTGATTAATAAAAGAGTGGATCAGAGGTCCCAGTCCCAGCCAGACCATCTTTTATCACTGAGCTGCCGTGGGCAGATCAGGACAGACCCCAGGGGGACACTCAGAATTCCAGACCAAGTCTAAAGTGGAGGATATCCACTTGAGGCTAGGAAACAGCCCCCTTTCAGGGCTACAGCAAAAAATGCATCTGTTCATCTGACATTACTGAATCCCTTCTGTGTTGGGCATTGAAGAGACAGCGGCAGACATGGAGCAGTGGGAGATAAGGGAGAAGGAGGTGAGGACAGGAAGTGCCATGTCAGGTAGCTTGGAAGGTTTGCGGTCATTGGCTCACTCCTTCATTCCCTCACCAGTGAGAGCGCGCTGAGCACCTCTGAGCACCAGCTCCTCATTTACTCTGCTGTATTCTCTCCTCCCGAAAGGCTGACCATCTTCCAAAACACAGATGAATTTTCTTAATCAATTTTAAAAAGACCCATTTATCGTGTCTCCTTCAATTGTCTGCATTCTTCTGCTGGACTACAAGACCCCAGAAGGCAGAGACATTTGTCTCATTCCCTTACTGAGTTTTCCCAAGTACCCAGAATATGGTACGTGATGTGTCTGTGCGTGCTAAGTCACTTCAGTTGTGTCCAACCTTTTGCGACGCTATGGACTGTAGCCCACCACGATCCTCTGTCCAGACAAGAATACTGGAGTGGGTTGCCATCCTCTCCTCCAGGGGATCTTCCCAACCCAGGGACTGAACCTGCATCTCCCGTGGCTCCCACATCACATGTGGATTCTTGACTGCTGACCCACCAGNGCTATGGACTGTAGCCCACCATCATCCTCTGTCCAGACAAGAATACTGGAGTGGGTTGCCATCCTCTCCTCCAGGGGATCTTCCCAACCCAGGGACTGAACCTGCATCTCCCGTGGCTCCCACATCACATGTGGATTCTTGATTGCTGACCTACCACGGAAGCCCATAGCACATGGTGAAGTGAAGTGAAGTGAAAGACGCTCAGTTGTGTCCAACTCCTTGAAACCCCAAGGACTGCAGCCCACCAGGCTCTTCTGTCCATAGTATTCTCCAGGCCAGAATACTGGAGTGGGTAGCCCTTCCCTTCTCCAGGGGATCTTCCCAACCCAGGGATCAAACCCAGGTCTCCTGCATTGCAGGCAGATTCTTTACCAGCTGAGCCACAAGGGAAGCCCAAGAATATGGAGTGGATAGGCTATCCCTTCTCCAGGAGATCTTCCTGACTCAGGAATCAAACTGGGGTCTCCTGCATTGCAGGTGGATTCTTTACCAGCTGAGCCATCAGGGAAGCCCTATAGCACACGGTAGGTGCAAGTAAATATCTTTCAATAAATTAAGGTCACCTCCACCTACACACTACTGATACTGTGCATAACTGATGGGAACTCTACTCAGTGCCCTGTGGTGACCTACCTGGGATGTATGTACAGGTAAGGCGGATTCATTTTGCCTTACCCTAGAAACTAACACGACATTGTAAGCAACTCTACTCCAATAAAAGCTAATTCAAAACATAAACTAGGGTCGCCCCTCCAAGGCTGCAACCACAGAGACAGCATTCAGCGCGCCTGCAGGCTGAGGTGGCTTTCCTCCCAAATCTTCACTCAGGGCCGGCCTGTCTGTTCCTGAAGCTATGCTCCTGAACCCTGTAGCTCTGCTCAGGACTGTCCTAGGGACAGCCTGGGTGGCCTCTCCTGGTGACGTGCCCCGGCGGTCCTGGGCCTCTCACAGGTCTTCTGGGGCCCACGTGTGCACCCTGAATCCTCACTGCCAGTCTGGGACAGGCACCCACAACCGGTCCACCAGTCCGATCTTTTCAAACCTCCCGTCCGACTCCAGGTCAAACTTCCTTCAGTGCTTTGGCCTCCCCAAGAAGAGAAGGGAAATGGGGTGGGAATGGTGGAGGCTGGGGAGGAGGAGGCACAGGTGAGGGTTAGACCCCTCCTTGGGGAGGTGAGGGATATGGGCTAACAAAGGACAGAACCACTGTGGCTGGCCCCCACTCCCTTTTTCTGCGAGGTGCCCACTTGGCCATGAAGACTCTTACAGTACAAAGCCGTTTTGTCCCCTCGGTCGACAGCCCCTCCCTGTTCATCCCAGCGGCAGGTTTCCAGGCTCAGGGATGCCCACTACATGCTAACCCCTTGGTCAGAGAAGGGGCTGCAGAATTCCGCCAAGGCCAAGCTCTGTGGAGGGCGGGGCAGGACCAACACTTCCAGCCCAGAGTGGGCAAGGGGTAGTCAGTGCACCATTGGGGGCCACAGGGACCAGGGCTGGGGGCCTGGCCCAACAGTGTGTCCTCAGGAAGTGGGAGCAGAGCTGGACCTTGAAGACTAGGGAGAGGAGAACCAGCGGAGTGTGGAGTGGCCATTCCTGGTGAAGGAAAGTGAGACCCAAGAGCTGGGACTCTCGCGGAGCTCAGCGTAGGGAGGAAGCTCCAGGGAGTGGGGGAGGTGGTCTCCAGGGGGTGCGGAAACCAGACCAAGGGGTACTGCCTGCTCACTGAGTGGCTGGGGTGTTATCCTGGAAGCAGGCTCACTCCGAGACGCATGCAATCACACTCTGCTTTAGGATGATTTGGAGCCCGGGAGCCAGGATGCCTCAGCAGAAGGAGACCTGGTGCCAAGACATGTTCTTGCCCGTGAACCAGGGCGCCTGGGGGAAGACCATCTGACCGCTTCCAGGAGAAGACAATGCTGGCCGCAATGCTCACCGGGATACTGCAGAAAAAAAGAGAGCAAATATGTGTCAACAAATACATGTTTTCACAGCACTGAGCAGAATTTATAAAGCACATTTTTTTAAAAGAAATAAAAAGAAATTGTGCCTTAGGGATATGAAGCAGCTACCCGCTCAGGATGGGTTGGGTACTTCCTCACCCAGTAGCAGAGATGATTTCGAACCTCAGTGGCCTACTGAAATGGGTCTCCCTGCTTCATCTCCATCCACATGCAGATTTTACAGTAAGCAAACTTTCAGCTATTCAGGAAGCACACGGGTATTTCCTAAGGAAGTCACTGAAATTAATGAAACCTTGTATTTTACAGACTGGCCTGTTACTATCATCCCTTTAAATTTATTTAGTTTAATTTTTCCTTCGTGAAACTTAGTTTTATGGAAAGGTTTTGCTATCAGACTATTATTCTAAATCGACCCTTGAACTAGTCAGGATGAAAAACAGACAAATCATAGCATGGACCATGCACAGGGACATGCCTACTCCTACTTAAAATCATGAATTTTTTTAAATGTAAAACTGAGCACAAGCTTGCTTGCATATAGTATCTGGCACAAAAATTTTCAGGGTAATTCTCTTAACCCTCATGGAAAGGTTGGATATAGCCTGTAGTCCTATACACTGTGAAATAAAATTTCTTTTTTTTTTCTTTTTTTGCTGCTTATTATGAACTTTTCAAACCAGTTTTTTTTAATTTATTTATTTTAAATTGAAGGATAATTGCTTTCCAGTATTGTGTTCAGTTCAGTTCAGTTGCTCAGTCGTATCCAACTCTTTGTGATCCCATAGACTGCAGCATGCCAGGCTTCCCTGTCCATCACCAACTCCCAGAGTTTACTCAAACTCATGTCCATTGAATCAGTGATGCCATCCAACCATCTCATCCTCTGTGGTTCCCTTCTCTTCTCACCTTCAATCTTTCCCAGCATCAGCGTATTTTCAAATGAGTCAGTTCTTTGCATCAGGTAGCCAAAGGATTGGGGTTTCAGCTTCAACATCAATCCTTCCAATGAACATTCAGGACTGATCTCCTTTAGGATGGACTGGTTGGATCTCCTTGCAGTCCAAGGAACTCTCAAGAGTCTTCTCCAACACCACAGTTCAAAAGCCTCAATTCTTTGACATTCAGCTTTCTTTACAGTCCAACTTTCAAATCCGTACATGACTACTGGAAAAACCATAGCAAACGTCACCGTGAATCAGCCATAGTCAAACCAGGTTTTAAAGGACTGACTTCGGTGAAAGCTAATTTACTAGTAATAGGCTTTGGTTTAACATTCAGAAGAAGCAGATTCAATGTCAGGAGGGAAACAAAAGCAACTTGTCTATAATTTGGTGCAAAAAATAAAAAGGCTGAGACCTAGAGTGTTTTGATTCAAAGAGCATCTCCCTGAATAGGCTGATGAGCACTCTGAGGATAAGTGAGACGGATGAGCCCCAGCATCCTTATGCCATGTGTGGGCAGAGGTGAGGCAAGAATCAAGCCACCTCACAGCACCATTAGGCTTCTTGTTTCCGTACCAGCCCGAGAGCTGAAGAGTGAAAGGGAGGCTTCATCCATCAAGTGCAACAGTGTGATATTGTTTGCAGGAAATCAACCTTGACTGGCTGTCAAGGACTGTCTGAAGGCCAACAGGATGGATGGGATGGATGGGCATTTCCAGAGGTCCCAGGTGTGAGTCATAATGACAGTGCAATGGAGCCATGATTCAAAATGTCACCTAAACATCCTTGAACTTTTCTGTGTGTTCAGTGTGTTCTCAAAGCACACGAAATGGAACAGGAGGTGTTATTAATGTTGCAAGTTAGGCTGGGGCTACGCAGCCCAGTGCAAGTCCCTGCTTAGCCACTACTGTGCCACCTTGGGCCAGTTACTTAATTCCCATTTGTTTCAGTTTGCTCATCTGCAAAATGGGGGTCTGGGTAGTACCTACTTCTTGAGTTTGCTTTGCAGATTGAGTTTATGTAACAAAGCCTGGCACACAGACCCATCCTTAAGATGAAGGAAAAATGAGAAGACACTTGAATGGGCTTTGGGGATTCCCTCGTGGCTCAGATGGTAAAGAGTCTGCCTGCAGTGTGGGAGACCTGGGTCTGATCCCTAGATTGGGAAGATCCCCTGGAGAAGCAAATGGCAACCCACTCCTGTATTCTTGCCTGGAAAATCCTATGGACAGAGGAGCCTGGTGGGCTACAGTCCACAGGGTCCCAAAGAGTTGGACACAACTGAGCGACTTCACTGTTGAATGGGCTATAATTTTTTTACTGTATTATTTTTTGAAAAAAGATGGATCCTGAGAGAAATCAGTTAATTCATGAGGGTAGAATGCCCATTGGATCAGGTGGTAAACCTGCTTAGGGTGGGGGTGCAGATTTCTTTCTTAATTCCTTCACAAAACTTGCCATGATGTCAATGAGTTGGCATTTCAACAATTGATGACCAATCCCAGGTGACTGTCACAGGAATTCAAGCTTGGGAAAACATCTGCTTCAGGGAAATGATTGGATCTGTGGGTTCCAAACCAGTAGGGGACGATCCTGGTGGAGATTGTGGCTTTCATGCCAGCTGCTACTTGATGGCCTTCACACTCACCCTCCAGTGTTTTGTTGGTACAACCATCAAAGAATCACCTGCACTCCCATCCTAGGCTCCTTACCTTGCTGGTCCTCATGTTGGGGACCGATGCCCCCCATGGTTTGTCCAAGTCCCAGGTGGCCAGAAAGAATCTGCCTGCCAATGCAGGGGATTAGAGTTGAATGCCTGGGTCAGGAAGATCCCCTGGAGAAGGGAATGGCAGTCCACTCCAGTGTTTTTGCCTGGAGAACCCCATGGACAAAGGGGCCTGGTGGGCTACAGTCCCTGGGGTCACAGAGAGTCAGGCACCACTGAGCAGCAGCAGCAGCAGGGATGACGTCACTTCCTCTGTGCTCTCCTTGGCAAGTGGTGTCCCATCGTTTCCGGCAATTTCATTCCTCCACGTTTCCCATTTGTCAATACTTTCTGGTAGAGTGCAGGATGACTGGACCACGTCTGGCCGAGATGGTGGACTAGACACCACATGTGGCAGGCAACAGAGGCCATATGCATATTTGTTAAGTGAACTGTGGGTGCCCTCCAGCCAAAACTCTAGAAGAGTGAGCAGCGTTGGTTTAACTGAGCTATTGCAACAGGGGCAAATATGCAGCTTGGGGCTCCTAGGGCTCCTCAGAAGGAGGGATCAGGAAGCACGTGTAGGATGTGAGCACTGGTAGGTGACCCTGGGGAAGCTTCAAGAAAGCTGGGCTTTGTTTTATATTGAACACAGCTGGGATAGGAGGCAGTCTATGACTGGGTGCTTCATTATCTTGTCTAGCAGGTCAGAGCAATGCAACAAGGCTAGAGTTGTAACTGTTAACCCCGGCACTCCCATTGGGCGGGACTAGGGACTCTAGTGACACACGTGTGGTTGGAAAATGTCCTTGTTGTTGACTGTGCTCAGACACAGTCATCCTATGGTCCTGGGGTTCCTGACTCCATCAAGTCCACAGAGGTGTGGCTGGTCTGTCACTGCTGCTGGTCTGGAGACTCATGTGTCCAGGTGAGGAACACCAAGGCCTGGCTGGTCAAATCGTGCCAATTCAGGTATCNACTGTGCTCAGACACAGTCATCCTATGGTCCTGGGGTTCCTGACTCCATCAAGTCCACAGAGGTGTGGCTGGTCTGTCACTGCTGCTGGTCTGGAGACTCATGTGTCCAGGTGAGGAACACCAAGGCCTGGCTGGTCAAATCGTGCCAATTCAGGTATCCCAACTGTCTGTCTCATCTCAGCAGATTCAGCAAATATTCCTGAAGTGGGGAGGGCAAACCACTTCAACACTCTTGCCTTGAGAACTCCATGAACAGTATAAAAAGGCAAAAAAATAATGACACCGAAAGACGAACTCCCCAGCTCAGTAGGTGTCCAGTATGCTATTGAAGAGCAGAGAAATAGCCCCAGAAGGAATGAAGAGACTGAGCCAAAGCAGAAACAGGGCCCGGTTCAGCATGTGTCTGGTGATGAAAGTAACGTCTGATGCTGTCAAGAACAATATTGCACAGGAACCTGGACTATTAAGTCCATGAATAAGGGCAAACTGGAAATGGCCAAACAGGAGGTGGCAAGAGTGAACATTGACATTTAAGGAATCAGTGAACTAAAATGGACAGGAATGGGAGAATTTAACTCAGATGACCATTATATCTACCACTGTGGGCAAGACTCCCGTAGAAGAAATGGAGTAGCCCTCACAGTAACCAAAAGTGTCCAAAATGCAATCGTTGTCTGCAATATTGAAAACAACAGAATGATGTTGGTTCATTTCCAAGGCAAACCATTCACTATCACGGTAATCCAGCCTATGCCCCACCCAGTAACGCTGAAGAAGCTGAAACTGAACNGAATTTAACTCAGATGACCATTATATCTACCACTGTGGGCAAGACTCCCGTAGAAGAAATGGAGTAGCCCTCACAGTAACCAAAAGTGTCCAAAATGCAATCGTTGTCTGCAATATTGAAAACAACAGAATGATGTTGGTTCATTTCCAAGGCAAACCATTCACTATCACGGTAATCCAGCCTATGCCCCACCCAGTAACGCTGAAGAAGCTGAAACTGAACGGTTCTATGAAGACCAATAAGATCCACTAGAACTGACACCAAAAAAGAATGTCCGTTTCATCACAAGGAAATTTAATGCAAAAGTAGGAAGTCAAGAGATACATGGAGTAACAGGCAAGCTTGGCCTTGGAGTACAAAGTGAAGCGGGGCAAAGGCTAACACAGTTTTGCCAGGAGAACGCACTGGTCATAGCAAGCACCCTCTTCCAACAACACAAGAGACGACTCTACATATGGACATCACCATATGGCCAATGTTGAAATCAGATTGATTATAGTCTTTATAGCTGAAGATGAAGAAGCTCTATACAGTCAACAAAAACAAGACCAGAAGCTGACTGCACCTCAGATCATGAACTCCTTACTGTAGAATTTAGATTTAAATTGAAGAACTTAGGGGAAACCAGTAGGCCATTCGGGTATGATCTAAATAAAGTCCTTTACAATTATACAGTGGAAGTAGCAAATAGATTCAAGGGATTAGATCTGACAGACAGAGTGCCTGAAGCACTATGGACAGAGAATCCGTAACATTGTACAGGAGTCTGTGATCAAAACCATTCCCAAGAAAAAGAAATGCAAAATGGTGAAATGGTTGTCTGAGGAAGCCTTACAAATAGCTGAGAAAAAAAGAGAAGCTGAAGGCAAAGGAGAAAAGGGAAGATATACCCATCTTAATGAGAGTTCCAAAGAATATCAAGGAAAGATAAGAAAAACTTCCTAAGTGACCAATGCGAAGAAATAGACAAAAACAATAGAACGGGAAAGACTAGAGCTCTCTTCAAGAAACTTAGAGATACCAAGGGAACATTTCATGCAAAGATGGGCACAATAAAGGACAGAAA
>SJYA01011754.1:0-12069 GCA_006410615.1 Neotragus moschatus
TTTCCACTGTTTCCCCATCTATTTCCCATGAAGTGATGGGATCAGATGCCATGATCTTAGTTTTCTGAGGCTCTAATCCATGTATAACACAGGCAAGATCATAATACACCACCACCCCCAAAAGATATCTTTGCCTAAAATGTCCAATTGTAATAATGCCTCACTAGATGAAAATCATATTTTTAAGTTAAAAATATCAATTTAATTGAAAACTGGGAGAAAACAGGACTGACTGTCGGGCTTCCTGGGTAGTGGTAGTGGTAAAGAATCTGTCTGCCAATGCAGAAAATGCAAGAGATACAGGCTTGATCCCTAAGTCAGGAAGACCCCCTGGAGTAGGAAAGGGCAACCCACTCCAGTATTCTCGCCTGGAGAATTCCATGAGCAGAGGAGGCTGGCAGGCTACCACGGGGCCACAAAGACACGGACACGACTGAACGTCTAAGCACAGCACTGTTGACAGAATAATGTTCAGCCATAAAGACAGCTCTGCAAGATTTATTCTAATTACATCGCCCTGCCACTCTTTCTTAAGAGTCACTTTATAAAAAAGAAACACATCATTGCCAAGGCAATAAACTAGGAAGATATTTTTACCTACACTTAAAGATCTTCTCCCTTGGTGTTTATGCCGAATTTTAGCCAATTTGTGACTAAAATTTGAAGGGAACAGTTTTCAGGTAGATGCTGAAAACTGCTCCATCCTGACCTTTCAAGATTAGCTCATGCCTATGAGTAACTGTGTAATACTGTATTCTGTACAAAGCACAATTCTAACTTTTCACTGGAGTCAAGAAAAGGTATTCATTATACCTCACCCTCTACACTCATTAAACTGATACACATAATGATCACACAAATCATGCAGGTAAATTTCAGTCTCAGTCTCACTGGCATCAAGAATATCCAGAGTGCAGCTAGATTAACAGACGTATTACACATATGTGGACAGTTATAGAAAACTTAAACATAGAAGCTGTTGTAAGTTGAGACTTTTACTTTTTTAAAATCACGTTATCTATCATAAACAATTGCTCTCAATAGTTACTAGAAAAGTTATACTAGATTTTCTCCTTAACATGACACCAGTGTTGATAGTCCAAGTGCCTTTTTGCCTGCATTTGCCTACATGCATACCTGATTATTTATTTTGTAAGAGTCCATCCTGAGAAAATGGTTGATTTGTATGGCAAGACAGAAGAGGTCTGGTACTTATTATTGCTGGCTGCATCCAAGCACGGATGGCTCAGGGGAAACCATAAGGATTCAGGTTTTCAAGATAATATGCGTTCAGCTACAAAGGTTAACTTAGGATTCCTGAGTGGTAAGCGGGAAGAAGATGGAATATGGAAATCATATGGAAATAAGCCACAAAATATAGGAAGCATCAATTACTTGGAAGGCATTTTCATAGACAGATGGGACTGCTTAGATAACTTACACTTTAAACTCACATCACACCTTTGACCGTAACCATGGCACCAAAAATTAGAAATGGGAAAAGCATCTAAATAGCGCCTATAGCTGATGTCCCACCCACTTTAGAAGTAAATGTTGATTTTTCTTATATGTATATCAGAATTCCCCAAGAAACGTATTTGAAACTTTAAAAGCCTTGCTATTAAACAACCAAACATCCTCTTCATTCTTGCCTATCATTCCTGCTCCATCCTTGAAACATCCTAGACCTAGAAACTGGAGCTCAAAACACTACCCCCCCCCAATAAAAATACCAACTTAGATGTTTATTTCTCGGTGTAACATTTGCTACCTTTGAAATTTGGGAGTAGGATTTGTTATAGGTGTTTCTGTGGATTTGATGGCAGAATTCAGGCAGAGATGTTGAAAGTAAAGAAGTTACTGCACTTGTTTTATTTCTGTTCCCATGGAGACTAAAATCATCTCCTACCCAAGCTGAATGAGGTGTTTGGAAATAATCAGTTTCAATTTTTCATGACAGCAAAGTACTGCTTCCTGTTTTCAGCTTTCAGAGGCTTACTTTCACAAGGTAGGGGAAAATGGTTTGGATGTGCTTTGAAGTAAAATGACCTACAGAAAAAAAAAAAGTGGCTCTATTCATAGACATGACACTGTAAGGACACGGAGAGGGAATGTTTGACCCGGCTACCCGCTGACAGCTGACTAGCCTAGACCCATTGAATTCCACAAGGGCCCAGACACTAGTAGGATAAGATATAATACTTTGAGAATTTATGTTTAGATAGCTATTTTTGAAAAAAAAAAAAAACTATCCCATTAAGTTTTCTCACTTTGCAAGTAAATGTTATCTTCTTTACATTAGAAATTCCAGAAGGCTACATTTTAATGTTTTAACACCATTTTAACACCATTCCTATCAATTAAATAGATTGACCAAGGGGATGTCACAGAAAGCCTCAGTGATGATGCACAAAGTTTAGAAGCCAGAGCATCCTCATCTTAACCCCGCCTGCAGTGTGAGATGCCTGCAGCACCAAATAGGAATACAATTCACTAAGAGGAGGTGGACTTGAAGCTGACAAGGTCATTTGCATACAATTCCTTTTGTTTCAGTGAAGGCAGAGGAGGCCGAGCAGCCCTCCACTCAGGTGGAACCTGTTTCCGTTTGTGAGATACTTCAGTTCAGTTCAGTCGCTCAGTCGTGTCCAATATTTTGCGACCCCATGGATTGCAGCATGCCAGGCCTCCCTGTCCAACACCAACTCCTGGAGTTTACTCAAACTCCTGTCTGTTGAGTCAGTGATGCCATCCAACCACCTCATAGGGCCTCTGTCGTCCCCTTCTCCTCCTGCCTTCAGTCTTTCCCAGCATCAGGGTCTTTTCTAATGAGTCAGCTNTTGTTTGTTTGTTTTGCCTAAAGTTGCAAAACTCAATGGCAAGATTTATATCAAACTGAAATTTAACTTTCGAAGTTCTATGCTTTGTAACTTTAGAATCTTATCTTATGACTTCAAAGGTTTGTATAAGGCATTTAGCAGAGATCTTTTTGAGTTTTTAAAGTAAACCAAAGCAAAACCACTATTTATATGTTATTAGCCTTTGGATATTCAATTTGGTTCAGTTCAATTGCTCAGTTGTGTTTGACTCTCTGCTACCCCATGAATCACATAAATCCAGGCCTCCCTGTCCATCACCAACTCCCGGAGCTTACTCAAACTCATGTGCACCGAGTTGGTGATGCCTTCCAACCATCTCAGCCTCTGTCATCCTCTTCTCCTTCCACCTTCAATCTTTCCCAGCATCAGAGTCTTTTCAAATGAGTCAGTTCTCCGCATCAGGTGGCCAAAGTATTGGAATTTCAGCTTCAGCATCAGTCCTACCAATGAATATTCAGGACTGATTTCCTTTAGGATGGACTGCTTATCTCTTCTTGCTGTCCAAGGGACTCTCAAGAGTCTTCTCCAACAACATAGCTCAATTGTTAGTATTCAGTTTATACTAATATTGTATGGCTCATGTAACTATTGGTTTCCTCAGTACGTTTAGTTAATATTTCCTTAGTGGCAAACTATATGCCTTGTCTATCCCATAATATAAATTAGATAAGGCCTATTGGAGAAGGAAATGGCAACCCACTCCAGTGTTCTTGCTTGGAGAATCCCAGGGACGGCAGAGCCTGGTGAGCTGCCGTCTAGGGGATCGCACAGAGTTGGACACAACTGAAGTGACTTAGCAACAGCATAATCACCTTATATAAAGACCATTTAGATATACCAATTTATATACCTTTATATAAATGCTGCCAACTTCTACGCATTAATTTTAGCTTTCATAAGTTTCCAATTTACAGTCTTTNAGCTGCCGTCTAGGGGATCGCACAGAGTTGGACACAACTGAAGTGACTTAGCAACAGCATAATCACCTTATATAAAGACCATTTAGATATACCAATTTATATACCTTTATATAAATGCTGCCAACTTCTACGCATTAATTTTAGCTTTCATAAGTTTCCAATTTACAGTCTTTGTTCTTAGAGGAGAGTTTAGGGGACTTTTCCTTTTTGTTCCCTATTTTGCCTATTTTTATATTTAAGGCTTTGGGATCCCTAGAGTGAGATAGAGCTAATTAAGTCAAGTCCTTTGGTCTAGCTGTCCCAAAATAATTGGTCAGATATCTCAATATAAATTTTTCTACTCCCTTAAGTAGATAACTTAAAACTGCTGTAAATACAACACTCTTATTTAGCTTCTTTTAATGTTGGGAACCAGTAAGGGGTCCCTTTTGGCCCATTAACTTTAGGTAGTCTAATAATATCAAATCTTTAATCACGTAAATGTGTTTTATTTATCCCATTCTAGATAACTATCCAAAGAATTTTTTATTAATTTGAGGTAACTCCTTATTATTTTTTACACCTTTTTGAAATAACATTTTTCCAAGGTTTTTTTCTTTTTTTAATATTCTGAATTGCTCTTATTAGCATCTATAAGACCCATTGAGAAGAAGGCCTCAATTAAGCTTCCTAAACCTGTTTTCTTATTCTAAAAAAAGTTCTTAGGTTAACTTGACTTTTGTTTTATAGATTCAAACAAAACAGTTGTTTGCAATGAGAGGACTCTAGACTTAAAAATTTATTTGCTTCTCTAATTTTAAAAGGATTCACCTTTTCAGTTCAGTTCAGTTCAGTCCCTCAGTCATGTCCGACTCTTTGCGACCCCATGAATCGCAGCACACAAGGCCTCCCTGTCCATCACCAACTCCCGGAGTTCACTCAAACTCACATCCGTTGACTGGTTGGGTCTCCTTGCAGTCCAAGGACTCTCAAGAGTCTTCTCCAACACCACAGTTCAAAAGCATCATTTCTTCAATGCTCAGTTTTCTTCACTGTCTAACTCTCACATCCATACATGACCACTGGAAAAACCATAGCCTTGACTAGACGGACCTTTGTTCACAAAGTAATGTCTCTGGTTTTTAATATGCTATCTAAGTTGGTCGTAACTTTCCTTCCAAGGAGTAAGTGTCTTTTAATTTCATGGCTGCAATCACCATCTGCAGTGATTTTGGAGCCCCCCAACCCACCCAAAATAAAGTGTGACACTGTTTTCACTGTTTCTCTATCTATTTCTCATGAAGTGATGGAATCAGATGCCATGATTCATCTTTTGGCCACCAATAGATTACATCTCCACAGAGATGCAAATCATTAATAATGCAAAAAGATCTCTTATAGGGCTAACAGGAATAAAACCACAACAGACCAACCCAGGAAGATCAGATAGAACATTTACATCTCAAAGACACAGAGAAATCTGAGATTCCCACTACAAGGCCTTGCTTAAGGTTTTACCAAACCAATTTTTAATTTTTAACTGCATATGCATTAAAGAGCCCACTCAATATTTAGGACAAGACTTAATTTCTCCAGTTAACTAGATATTTGCAATTATCAACTCTGTATGTCTTTCTACAATGGAGTCACCATCAGAGTCTTTCAACTGAGGCTCAGGTATTCTTTTTCTCCTACCCAGCGTCTTTCAACAGAACAGGCATTCCTCAGTATCTTTTCAACTGAGCACCACCCAGTATCTAGACCTTGGGTGGATATATCCACCAGTTTCTTTCAAATGCCCCCTCCCCCAGTACCTTGAGAGGGGGCAGATGCCTGCTATATCCTACCAAATAAAAAACTCAGAATCACAAATATGGGAGATCCAAGAACCAGGATAGACTTATTCAAATCCATCCTGAACTCCAGAGGAACTGGATGGGTACAAGTAGCCCTGGTTGCTACCATGGTCTGGTTTCTCACACAGTTCAGGCGGAGGAGAGAAATCTGCTCTGGGTCCCTTCATGTTGGTCACCAAAGCTGTTCATTAAAAAAATATAGTCACAACCAGATGGTAGAGTTGTTTTATTTGATGAGAATGTTTAGGACGCTGAGCCTGGAAGGCAGAATCTCAGTAACTCTGAGAAAACTGCTTCAAGGACATGACAGGGGTTTGGTGGGGAGGGGTGTGTGGGGGAAGTCAGGCTACATACAAATTTGCAACATAGGGAGCAGACAGTCTGAACATCAAAGATCAGATATTAGGTTAAGGAATTAAGCATTGTATATATGGAAAGACGCAAGTCTCTGGGCCCACTGAATTCATTTCTTTCATATGAACCTCAGCTGTCTGGGGCCAAATCTTATTTCCTTGTTCACCTTAAGGAGTGGCAGGTATGGCAGATGGCTGCTTCTTGCATTCCCCAAGCTCCTCAGCAATCACTGTGGTGGGTGAAGACATCTGCTGGATTGCAGTTTTGGGAGACCTCATTCACATTTGGAGGACAGCAACCTTGTGGCTCAGCTGGTAAAGAATTCGCTTGCAAAGCAGGGGACCTGAGTTTAATACCTGGGTTGGGATGATCCTCTGGAGAAGGGAAAGGCTACCTACTTCAGTATTCTGGCCTGGAGAATTCCACAGACTGTATAGTCCATGGGGTCACAAAGAGTCAGAGATGGATGAGTGACTTTCACTTTCAATTGCTGATGTCTGTGATATTTCTTGTTTATTGACAAGGCAGGAGATATTTTCATTTCACAGATCTTATGTGTAACCACTGCCTTCCTGTCAGTCTTTCCTTAAACCCTACATTCATTATGGTCAAGGGCTGAATCTCAGTCATCAATGCATCCTGAGCACCTAACTTAGTACCTGGCTCAGAGTGTGTTTATTACATACTGAATAAGTGGACAATTAGTGCTCTTTTTGTATAAATAGTTACTTGTAGAACAATTAATGTAATTATAGAAGAGAGGCTATAAAATTTCTTGGGTTTATAAAGAGTCCTACATGCTGTTTTAAATTCAAAAGATTTCTACTATTCTGCACTTTTCTATATATGGCAGGTGAGTGTGTGCTCCTCAATTCTATCTCATCACAACAAAGATTTGGAGTGATGGATATTAAAGCACTCAGCATGTCACATCTCTCGAGTCTTGGACAGACCATGTTATAGCTCTCAGNAAAGAGAGGCTGTAAAATTTCTTGGGTTTATAAAGAGTCCTACATGCTGTTTTAAATTCAAAAGATTTCTACTATTCTGCACTTTTCTATATATGGCAGGTGAGTGTGTGCTCCTCAATTCTATCTCATCACAACAAAGATTTGGAGTGATGGATATTAAAGCACTCAGCATGTCACATCTCTCGAGTCTTGGACAGACCATGTTATAGCTCTCAGGTTTCAAACATACCAGGCTACAGCTCTTAGACAAATCAGTGTTACAGCTCTATTTTATTTAGAAAATAGCAGGAAAATCCATCCTCGAGGCATGAGGGCATGTTGACACAAAGATGTGAAGAGAATAGTGTCCCCACACATGGGGTGGGGGGAGAGAGAGTGAGAAAAAGAGAGACCCCCAGACCTTTAGCTCCTCTTTTGACATGTCTTTTCTCCCTCTTGGCCTGCCCTATATAAATTCAGCTAGCCAAGAGTGTTGTTTGTTCTACCTGAGATCCTCATTCCAGTCCTCAGACCTTCCTTTGTTCTATTTTTGCGGGCTTTTCCCTTCCTTATCTTTTAGNGTGAGAAAAAGAGAGACCCCCAGACCTTTAGCTCCTCTTTTGACATGTCTTTTCTCCCTCTTGGCCTGCCCTATATAAATTCAGCTAGCCAAGAGTGTTGTTTGTTCTACCTGAGATCCTCATTCCAGTCCTCAGACCTTCCTTTGTTCTATTTTTGCGGGCTTTTCCCTTCCTTATCTTTTAGCCACCACCTTTCTGGACTCCTGTTTCCTATTCTAACTACCTAACAGTACATTCTGATAGAATGTAGTAGTGGACTTGATCATATGGCTAGTGGCCACATGTCTAGGAAAAAAAAGCTAGAAATTTAATATAAACATTCATGTTCTTATTTCTATTCCATAAGCTAATGATCTTATTGCTAAACACACACAAAATATAACATACATACTTTTGCATTTTTCAAATATAGGCAAATTTCTTAAGGCCTGCATGCATATCTAAAGACATATTCACCAGCTATATCCATATAAGCACAATGCCAATCAAGGAAAAAGATTTAGCTGGAACCAACAATAAGCCTTTAAAATAAAAATGAACAAGGAAATCTAATTCAATCATATTTTGGAGGTTATCCTTTTCAGAGTTCAAATTTCTTCCTTGACAATGACCAATGCAATTTCTTATAGTTTTCTTTTTGTGATTGATCCCAAATACTGTAAATAAATTCATTTAAATGGACTCATCTAAAAATACTACATTCTGTTTAATAAATTCTGTTTTACTATAAATAGATATACATGGTATATATCAAAAGTGTAAAGCAACTAAACTGTGTAATTTTACTGTCATAGTCACCTAAATAAATAGTATTACTGCATCTAAATTTAAGCTTACTTTCTTTTCACTTACTTCCAAATAAAATGTAAGAAGAGCTACTTGTTCCTTTTGTTCTTGAAAGTTTACATTTTAGTAGATGTGATGGTTTCTCACTAACGAGAACTCCATTGCTACAGCCCCATAGATGTGACTTGCTTTTAGACTATATTCACATTTGTTGTCTCGTTATTTTCATATTTAATAATTTTATTTACTTTTATAGTTATTGAAATTATTTAACAACTGTACTGCTCTATATCTGGGCTGCTGCATATGCCCTGAAATTCATTCTCTTGGTCTTTTTAGAGGCATGCATAGTTTTTAAATCATCTACACTTCAACTTAAATCTGCTAATCTTTTCACTAGAATAGATTAAAAGAAATACTGACAGTAGAAAAGAAAAAAACTCAAACTTAAACAGTGGCTAATTTTCAAGGTTTAGTAAAGGTTTTGACTTTTACTCTAAACATTTTCTGTTTCTAGTTGCAAATTGCTCAAATTCCTTCAATCAAGTACCAATCTTGTTTCTGTTCCTATGTGAAAGTTGTTGACGTAAATAAATGTTCTCAAGGGGAGGAATTTGGTGATTTATAATGACTGGTATTTGAATAACTATCATCAGTTTCTAATGAATTTTCAACAAAAATGCCATTGGATGTGGCAAAATTGGGAGGCAGGATCTTAAAGACAAACTTCATCAGTTTCATAACTTCGAAGCCAGTAGGTCTTTCTCCACTCCTGACTCTGATTAATGGTTGCTAAGGAAAGACTTCAGATCAAGTGCTTCATTCTTCACCCCTCAAAACGGAATGTGTCTTTAAAAAAAAAAAAAAAAGAATAGTTCTTTGCTCTCATTTAGAATGTTTTCATATTTTTAATTTTGAGAAATCTTAGTTTAATCTAAGTGGAAAAAAAAGATGCTTTTTTTAATTTGTCTTCAAAATTAAAGACTTTAGCAAGATGAAAAGCAAAACCAGAAGAACCACCAACTGCTAAGCTTTGAGCATATACAAAGGAGAAGGAAATGGCAACTCACTCCAGTATTCTTGCCTGGAGAATCCCAGGGACGGAGGAGCCTGGTGGGCTGCCATCTATGGGGTTGCACAGAATCAGACACGACTGAAATGACTTAGCAGCAGCAGCAGCAGCAGCTAGATGGTTGTATTGCTCTTCATCCTGCCCACTATACCAATTGTACTGCTGATCCTGTTTGTGAAGCCAAAGCCTTGCTGTTCCCTCTGTCTGCACTGTTCGTTGAACCCAGGATAGGCAAAGTACGAGCTAAGAAGCTGGAAAGAGACTCAAAGAGCTTTAGAAACTGCAGACATATTTTTTCTCTTCTGGCTGATGCAGCAGCCATAGCAACAGCTGTAGCATAACCTAACACAACACAATCTTTCTCTTGGCTGCCGTAGCAGCCATAGCAACAGACACACTATATTCTCTCCTCTCCTGGGTGACCCAAGGGACGCAGCCGTGATGTGACCGTAAATACCACTGCTTTCTAGGTAGAGCTCACACATGTGTACATCACAAAGCAGTTCGTGACCAAGTAAGCACCTCGTGACATGCATATGCAGTGCTATAAATGATCTCAGCTGTTACATAGTCATTATTTAAGAAATGTGGGGTGAGAGAACCTGACCACACCATCTTGGCTAGTTTGCTATTTCCCTATAATAGTTGCTAAATATATTCTGTGAAAGAAACAGAACAAATTTGCATANAAGCAGTTCGTGACCAAGTAAGCACCTCGTGACATGCATATGCAGTGCTATAAATGATCTCAGCTGTTACATAGTCATTATTTAAGAAATGTGGGGTGAGAGAACCTGACCACACCATCTTGGCTAATTTGCTATTTCCCTATAATAGTTGCTAAATATATTCTGTGAAAGAAACAGAACAAATTTGCATAGCATTTGTAATTTAGTTACAAATAGCCTGAAGTCCTCAACCTAACCAGGATTTAGAGCACTTTAACTGTAAACACATACGATATACAAGTCAGCATACTAGCTGTGAAGAGATTTCATGAACAAAATCCCCAGGATTATAGTGATTCTAAAATAACAACCAAGGGAAGCCATCTACCAAGGGAAACAGGCCAGAATCGCATTTCAATTCTCCTGCTTGTGTCTTGCATATCAAAGGAGTTTACAGGTAATTTTCTATCAGTATGTACAGCTTGCATATTCTAGCACTCTGCACTGCAATTTCCTCATCTATCAAGAAACTTTTCAAACAGGGGCTGTGAAGAAAGAACAACTGGGATCTGTTGACTCATCTAATGAAACATATTTTGAGATCCTTTGTGAGTAGAGATTAACTACATTTTTTTTTCTTCTTTTACAAGGTTCCTGATCTTCAGCAAAAATTACAGTATAATTAAAGCTACAATTGCTGTTTAGGTCATCAGGAACAATGAGAATAAAAGAGAGGGAACAAAAATGAGCTATTATGTTAAAGCAATCTAACCAGATTTTAAATATAGTTTACTATGTCTAAAAATAAATGTCCTGTAAATTGTAGCTATGATTCCACATGGTTTTTCATTACAAAAAAAAAAAAAAAAAGCAAACCCAACAAACAAGCAAAACTGTAGCATATTTAAGTATCTGGTACATACCATGTTTCAGTTCAGTTCAGTTGCTCAGTCGTGACCGACTCTTTGCGACCCCTTGGAGTGCAGCATGCCAGGCCTCTCTGTCCATCACCAACTCCCAGAGTTTACCAAAACTCATGTCCATTGAGTTGGTGATGCCATCCAACCATCTCATCCTCTGTTGTCCCATTCTCCCCCCACCTTCAATCTTTCCTAACATCAGGGTCTTGTTTTAATGGAGGGAAAAAAAATATTAGTATCACCTACGTGGAAATAAGACCAACAAAATGGGGAAATCAAAGGCTATTTTTTCAGAGCTTGCTATAGTAAGGGAGTCAGCTACCATCACAAATGTTTGGCAGAAACTCCAAAATAGGATTGGGGAAACTTAATAGTAGGGTAAGTAGAGGCTTCAGAACTGCCTTGTAGACTACTGACGTAGAGAAACTGTGGTTGAGATAATCAAAAGTGGAGCATCTATGGTATTGGTATTGGTATTAGTTAGGCAAGAATAACTGGCTTTCTTTAGTCAGTCCTAAGTTGAAAGTGGGAACAAAAAATAGGGAAGGCCTCAATTACTTATCTAGTTCTGGATATTTCAGACTGGTTGTTATGTAGTTATTGCTTTGCTTCCTGGATTATTACTAGAAATATCAATGTGATTTCCTACAAGTATGACTCACAGAAGGCTGGCTTCCTGAGTTGTCTATTTTAATATGGGGATGGTTTGCAGGCCAGGTTGCAACAGGTTGTGGTTTAGAGTTCTATTTTTATATATGGCCTGGGTATTATCCATTTACAAATTCAGTCTGTCACATACATTTGGAATATCAAAAATAAAAACCTTTAATTTCTATAGAACTTTGAAGTGATGATTATATTTTATCAAGGAACATATAGAAATATAGTAATATTAAGACAGAAGACGGATGGGCCCCTAAGCTGAGCAGATGGAGTTTGTCCCCTGCTTCAAAATAGCAGGAACAAGGGAAAAGCTGAGCCTTGCCCTGATGAAAAATAGAGATCATGTATTTCTTTCTTATTTTCAAGGTCAAGAAAGACTTTCCAGTCAACTATACATGCATAGAAAGGGTCCTTAGAGGTCAAAAAGCAAGTGATGTCAACCAA
>SJYA01011756.1:0-11346 GCA_006410615.1 Neotragus moschatus
CCCCGCTTCCCTCCCCAGCCCCCAGCCCCAGTCCTCTCTTAAACCAACCAGGATTCCCACCCACTCCCCCACTCCTCTGCTGTGTTAACTTTCTGGGTGGCCTGAAAAAGCACCAACGCACACTGGGTCCCTTAAAACACGAGAACTTCGGCTCTGAAGGCCAGGAATCCTGAGTCATGGGGTCAGCAGGCTTGTTCCTTCTGGCAGCGCTGAGGGAGAACGAGGCCCAGCCCCCCTCTCCTCTGGGCTGGTGGCGGCCAGCAGCCCCTGACGACCCTGCATCGCCCAGTCTCGCCTCCCCTGTCATGTGGCCTGCTTCCCTGGATGTCTCCTCCTCTTCTGTCCCGTGTGAGACACACGGCACTGGGTTTAGGGCCCACGCTAAATCCAGTGCTCATCTCAAGATCTTTTCCTTAATTCCCTCTGAAAAGTCCCTTTTGCAAATGAGGTCATGTTCACAGGCACCAGGGACCGTGTTTTGGAGGGGTCACCATTCCACCCGTGACATTCACCAGAACGGGGCCATCCAGTTCCTGAATCCGACGTCGGTGCTCCACTGGTCTCATCTGACCTGTGGGCAGCACCCTTTTCTTGGTACCCCATGCCTTGGCCTCCAGGGACCCCCCGCTGCAGTGGTTCTCCCTTTGCCCCCTCCGCCCCTCATGCGGACTTTCTCACCTGGGGGAAGGTTACCGCTCCAGTCTCCCGCTTGTTCAGGTGAAAAATCCTGGCAGTGGCGTTGATTCCCCTCCCAACAGGAGGAATTCCCAACAGGAGGATTCCCCGTCCAATCCAACAGGAAGTTCCATGGGCTCCATCTTCAGGAAAGACCCAGAACCCACTCACATCTCACCACCTCCACCCGAATCACTGCTGTCTCTCCTTGGATACCGTGTAGGCCTCCTAAGTGGTCTCCCTCCTTCCGCCCCCCCCCACCCCCACACACACCAAAATCCATTCTCAGCGGCAGCCAGAGTGCCCCTGTGAGATCACACCAGCTCTCTGCTCAGAATCCTCCGGGGCTGCCCATTTCCCTGGGAGAAAAGCCAGGTCCCGCGATGCTGACCCGCCCCTCCGCAGGCTGGCCTCTGCTCTCTTTTCTGTTTCCCTCTCACCCGCCCCTCCTCGCTGCTGCAACACAGGGGCTCCTCCTGGTTCCCGAAAGCCCCCAGCACACTCCCGCCTCGGGGTCGTGCCCTGGCCGTTCCTGCTTCCTGGGAGGTCTTCCCCTAGAGACCTAAGTGGCAGCCTGTCTCAGCTGCTCCTGGTCTCCCCTCCATCGTCATCGTCTCAGTGAGCATCCCCCGACCACTCTGTGACAATTACAAACTGCCCGGCCCAGCGCCCCCCCAGCTCTGCTCTCTCCTCTCCACTCAAACACGGGCTCCCAGGGACGGGGTCTTTGCACGTCGATCTGCAGTGAATCCTAATGCTGGGAATAGAGGAGGTGCCCAGCAAGTGTTTGTCACATAAACAAGGGAGGGGAGATGCCATTAAAAACAAGATGCTTTAACTGTAAACTGTACCATAGGCCACATAGAGATATAACCTTATATATCGTTTAAAGAGCACTACACACCCAGATACTCACTGTGCCTACCCACCTGCGTGCTCAGTCACTCAGTCATGTCCAACCTCACAGCCTGTAGCCAGCCAGGCTCCTCTGTCCATGGGATTTTCCAGGCTAGAATACTGGAGCGGATTGCCATTTCCTTCTCCAGAGGATCTTCCCGACCTAGGGATTGAACCCATGTCTCTTGCGTCTCCTGCATTGGCAGGCGAATTCTTTACCAATGCACCACCTCGGAAGCCTAAGTACCCACCACCCAGCTTAAAATACAGATATGGCCTGTTTACGTGAGTCCCCTGTCTCTCCTCCCTGTCACAGCCCTCTCACTCCCCGCTATTAATCACTACGCTAATCTTTTCCTTTAAGTTTTCCTCATACGTATATATCTCTAAATACATATAACATGTGTATTATATCTATAATAATACATACAATAAATTGTAGATTTTATGTTTAAAAAACATGCTTATATATGCAGAAGGGCTGACAGGTGTAGTCTCCAAATTGTGGGTGACTTTGAATTTCCTTCTTGTCCTTTTCTGTATTTTCCAAGCATAGAGAATGAACATATATTACTTCTGCCTTCAGAGAACAATGAAATGCATGCCTGCAGATACCTCGGTGGTCTCACTGTGAAACAGGAAGCTTGTTTGCGAGGCAAATAAATAGCTTTTCTGCACTTATCTCCCTCTATGACTAACCTTCAAAACAACAACAAAAAACTGGTTTGGATTTGTTGAATGTGGCGGAGAAGCAAGTATTGCGTAAATGAATCTCAAAAGCAACGTGCTTAGAGTGGCCGACTAGGTGACCTGCTATGAAGCAGGGCCCTTAACAGTCCTGTTCCAGAGAAGAGCCCCCCACCCCCGCTGCAGGCACTGCTCTGGGGTCAGCTCCAGGGAGCGTCTGGAAGCTGCCGCTCTTCCTGCGATGTGTTAGCTGGTGTCCTGGGTGGTCTCCAGCTTGATCACAGTGACTGACCTCTTCCGTTATTAAGGACGCAAGCAGCCCTGTTTTTTCACTTCTTTCCTGCTGTCAGGGACACTCGCTGGCTCCGGGTGAAGCGTTGTGTGGGGCGATGGGCTGGAAGGCGACACTGGGCCCTCTACACTGTCCCGCTTCTCCCCTGAGGTGACCTTGGCCACACGGCCTTGGAGCCCAGCTTCCTTCTCTTCAGCGTGTCGATGGGGGTCGAGAAGAATGTGTGCCCCGTACAGGCTTCTGTTTCTTACACTTTTCCTTTGCTTTTTTCCTTCTTCCCCAGAGCGACGATGGGCTTGAGGTCCCTGGGCCAAACTGCCTGGACCCTTATCCTGGAGCCGGTGACCCGTGGCAGGCTCCCCAAGCTCTCAGTGCCTCCACTTTCCCATCTGTGAAATGGACATTAAAAAAAAAAAAAACACCTAACTCAGAAGACTGTGGGGAGAACTCCCCAGAGCAGCAGCCCACAGCAAGCTCTCAGCAAACGCTGCTCTTTCCCTCCTCTATTGTTTTGGAAGGCATACATTCTTTTCCTAGTATGTTAGCTCTTACCTTTTTAACATGGATACTTATGCTAATAAGCCTGAAGTTCAGCAGCATCTCCAGGACCCTGAAAGGATACCCTGGACCATCAGGCTGTAGGATGCTTAACACAGCTTACACGTCCTCATGGGCCTCCCCTACTTTTCGTGATGCTAGTTTAGGCTCATGTTGCTTTTAGAAATCTTTAGTGTTAGTTTGATATGACATTAAATGCTTACTTGGTAGTGAAGAGACTTTGGGGTTTTCTCAGGGGAGGGGGAAGGCTTCCCCTGCACTGGCAGCCGCTCTGCGGGCCTCAAGATCCCCTGGTCTCACTGCTCTTCACCCCCCAACTCTACACGCAGGCCAACCACACAGGTGCACACAGGGATGACTGCAAACACACAGGCACGCAGACACGCACCTGCCATCACACACTTGCACACACAGACGCATGTGCACGCACATGGACACACAGGTGTGTGTCTGCACGCACGCATACAAACATGCACACAAGCCGCTGAGGCCCGGGGCCCGGGAAGCACCCTCTCCCGATCTACCCCGGCAGCCCTCCCCTCCATCAGCACCTGCCCGCCCCAGGGCCCCTGTCCTCAGGGCCCCTCCTCAGCCTCCTGCCGTCTCCTGGGACAAATCCATGGGCCAGAGGCTTGTGGGCGACGACCCTGAATCACCTCGGGAGGCCGGATTGGAAGAGAAGTGGCAATGAAGCGCAGTGAGTCCTGGGCCGGTCCCGGAACAGAGAGACAACGTTAAATGGGGGCTGCGGATGGCGGCTGTGGCTCAGCAGGGGGTCCTGCAGCATTACTTGCCGAGTTTCCTCACTGTGTTACAGTGAGGGAAGACAGCACTGTAGGGGGAACTCAGTGAGGGCTGTACAGGGGCTCTCCTATTTCTGCAGCTTTTCCTGAAGTTTCAAATTAACTAAAAAAAAAAACTTGAGAGTTTAAAAACTACATATTCTTCGGCCTGCTGCAGACCTGTGGACTCAGGAGCCCTAGAGGTGGGCTGTAAGTATATCTTGCAACAGTCATATTCTGAAGTGTTAGGACTTTAACAGATACATCTGGGGAGATGGGGTACAATAAAACGCATGGCGGCCAGATCTCTCCAGTCCCTCTGGCAGATCCCCCAGGCACACGGGTCCCGCTCTGGGCACAGTTCCAGGGGGAGGGGAGGGCAGCACCCCCAGAACCACACAGGCAGTGCAGAGGGGCGGCCACAACACACCCACCTCCACTCCCCAGGCCCCACCACCCTGGAAAGGGTTAACACAGGCAAGTAGATCCGTCCCTAGGACAGCCTCGCCCTGGGAGCCTAGGAAGGGCCATGGAGAGTGCGGGGTGCCAGGAGGAAGATGGGAGAGGGTAGAGGGAAGGAGGCCACAGGCCGGGGAGCCGGGCAGGGGGCCTCTCTCTCCTGGAAGCTGTGTGTTGGGCTAGCATCCAGGGGACACATCTGTTCACGAGGGCCGCGAAGCACTGGTGCTCGCCCACGAGGCCGGACAGCACTGAGTGCTCGAGGCAGGCCCTGGCCAGGAGAACGTTCTACGACAACAGAAATGCTCTGTATCTGAGCTGCCCAATGCTGCGGCTGCTGAGAACTCGAATGTGGTTAATTTGACTGCATGTTGACATTGATTTCAATATAAAGAGCCGCTTATGGCCAGTGGCTGGTGACCGGCACTGTAGCACTAGCCCTCCGGCTCCTCCATCCCATCTCATCCTGTGTACAAACAACCGCCTAGCATTAAAAAAAAAAAAAAAAAAAAAAACCCTTTCAAAGGTTTGGCTGCTCTGGGTCTTCATCGCGGCACGTGGGCTTTCTCTCATTGCAGTGATCGGGGGCCCCTCTCTGCGGCTGTGTGCGGGCTTCTCACTGTGGTGGCCTCTCTTGCCATGGCTCACAGGCTCTAGGGAGCGTGGACGTAAGGAGTTGTGGCACACAGGCTTAGTTGTCCCTTGGCACGTGAGATTTTTTTCAGATCAGAGATTGAACCAGTGTCCCCTGCATATCAAGGTGGATTCTTAACCATCAGATCTCCAGGGAAGCCCACAGCCTAGAAGTTTAACCTCAGCCTTCAACACTCAGATGCAGAGCAGTGACCTGGACCCAGCGGGCCACGGGACCTTCAGATGGGGGCAGAGGGTTGTGGGCACTCACTGAAATCCACCTCCCTCCCCAACCATCAGGATGGATGGAAACAAGGAGCCTTCCCCAAGGAGCCATCCAAAGTACAACAGGCCATCAGCTTTGCTGACTGAGACTCCAGGACCAAAGATCCAGGAACACGAGCTTCCCCTTCTAGGGCTACAGCGCTGAGTCCTGGCTATTCTGAAACCAGACTAGAATTTACAGCCAAGTTCAGCAGCTGCACAGAGGGCAGCCCAGGGCTGCATCGGTAATGGGTGAGCCACACTGTGCGCTCTGAGAGGCCTCTCCCCACTCCAGGGTCCTGGAACGCTGAGGGAGGGGCCCCTCCTTCTCAGCCAGGGCAGAGCTGGGCCAGGGCAGAGACGAGAGGGCTCATCGGGGAGGCTTATTCCCAGCCCTGGCCTCTGTTTTCCAGGGGTGGCCAGCAGAAGGGCCTCCCTACCTTCCCCATCGGCTGCATCAGGGATGTAGGATTCGAGAGCCCTATAACTGGCCTTGACGATGGCTTCCTGCCCCGTGGAAGGTGCAGGCCAGTCAGAGCCATGCAAATCCCTGATGGGGGCAGCAGAGAGTACCATCTTCGGTTAGAGAGCCTGGGTCCAGAGAGGACAGTCAGAGAAGCACCAGGACATTTCAGCTGCATCTCAGAGCAGACCTGAGATGAGAGGACCCCAGACCCAGGAAGCACCCACTTGGGGATAGCAGTGAGGCAGGGCAGGCATTTTGCCCCCTCAAAATTCCCACGTGGAAGCCCTAGCCCCCAGTGTGACTGTGTTTGGAGACAAGGCCTTTAGGGAGGTGATTAGAGTGAACTGAAGTCACAAGGTGAGTCCCTTCCCCGATAGGAATGGCATCTTTATGTTACGGAGTGCAAGCACATACTGCTTGCCCACACGACAGGCCAGCAGATGGAGAGATGAGTGGTCGAGGCAAGGAGAACGACTTTATTCAGAAGACCAGCAGACTGAGAAGACGATGGACCAGCGTCCCAAAGAACCATCTCATTCAAGTTAGGACTCAGGCTTCTTCTACACTAAAAGGAGAAGGGGTGTGGCTGGCTGTTGCAAAGCTCTCGGTGTTAGAATTTTTGTTCTTACAGGCTGTCCATACAGGTCAGGTCACAATGTCTTATAAACCCTAACAAGACAAATGTTATTTTCTGTTCTGCAACTGTAACAAAATTTATTTGGCAGCCTCAGGTCTTAGTTGCAGCACGGGGGGTCCTTCAGTTGGAGCACTCGGGCTTAGCTGCATCGTGGCATGTGGGATCTTAGTTCCCTGAACCCACTTCCTCTGCATTGAAGGGCAGACTCTCAAACGCTCGACCACAGGGAAGTCCCATCTGTTCTTCATCTTTTTACCTCTGTATGAATGGGAAAGTGTTCTAGCTTTACGGTCAGAGTCTTGCGAATGAACTGCCCTATATATTTCAGGCCATAGGCAGCATTCTCAGCTTGCAGCAGAAGGTTGAAGTGAAAGAAACAGATCTGATGTGGAGTCTGATTTGTTCTTCCCTGTTACAGACTTACAGGGCTGTCTCAGTGACTCAGCAGATAAAGAATCTGCCTGCAGGGCAGGAGATTCGAGTTCGATCCCTGGTCCGGGAAGATCCCCTGGAGTGGGGCATGGCAACCCACTCCAGTATTCTTGCCTGGAGAATCCCCATGGACAGAGGAGCCTGGCGGGCTACAGTCCATAGGGTCACACAGAATCGGACGTGACTGAGGCGACTTAGCACGCGTGCACGTTACAATTATGGTCTCTCTCTCTCTCAGCACAGAGAACAGGCCATGTGAGGCCACAGCGAGAAGGCTGCTGTCTGCAAGCCAGAAAGAGAGGCCTCAACAGGAACCCACCCTGCAGACAACATGCTCTCAGACTCCCAGACTCCAGGACGGTGAGTAAATATGTTTCTGTCGCTTCCACCTCATCTGTGGTGTTTGTTGTCAAGTCCATTCCTTTTGTGGGCCATAGGGGTCGACCTGCTGGAGAATTCTGAGAGGGCAGGGGACTCGGGTGTGAAACCTCCCACTCCTGCAGTCGCCAGGTGATGGTGGCTCTCGGAGGCGACAGCACCCTAGCTGTGGACAGCTTCCGGGAAAGCCGTCAGGCAGGGAGCTGCGGATGCTGGCAGCTGGCTCTCAGGCCGGAGTCCATCGAGAAGTACGTCCCGGGGGGTCTGGGCAGACTCTCGGAAGACGTGCCGCTGGCGGCCTCGCGGACTTGGGAGTCGGGAGAGAATCATGCCGTACCAACAGCCCAGCTGAGAGGTCTGTGAGGGGGCTGAGCAGGGCTACTGGGTGGTGATGCGTCGCATCTGCCAATTCCTATGACGGACGTGCTACCACTAAGGACTATTAGAAGCTGCCGAAAGGCTGGAGCAAACCGTCGTCTGAGTTTTCTTAGATTTTGTACGCGTCTGTTTGACATCTATTAATCATGGAGCCAGATTAACAGATTGTTTACAACTTGGTCTAGCTTTTGCGCACACGCAAAAATCATATGATAAATTTTCTAAGAATCTCAAGTCTAGACCCCCAACATTTATCTAACTCTTACCCACCGAGCCAATACTTTCTCTGCCTTAAATCGCCAGACCACCCGGTAGCTCAGACCCTAGAATGCCACCCTTATTCCAACCAGCCAGTCCTGGGCTGTTCTCTTCCCCTACCCCAGGATTGCAGACAGAGGACTGGTCTGTGCTGTCCCCTGCCTCCTGACTCTGGTGCTCCCCCTCCCGGCCCTGTGTGGCCCTGCGCCCGTTTCCACGGGAACTGTGAGCAACAACAAAGCTCCTTCAATGGCATTATCCTCTCCCCGCAGTCACTCCATCACCTTTATGATTTAAGAGCCGGACACAAGTCACAGACCCCGGGGGAAGGCGAGGTCCCAGAAGCCAAGAAAGAAAAGACTGTTCAGAAAGGAGGTCACGGCCGTGCATGCTGGCTGCTGCCAGGAGCCCAGCAAGGTGACCAGCGGCGCCATTCGTTCTGGACACCCAGCGCTCAGAGGTGACCGCGTCGTGCGCGATCTCACGGGGGCAGCCGACTGCGGCTGTGCAGAGGGACAGAAACGGCAGGGCAGCGAGCTGATTGACAGTCTGTGCTCTAACCCGGAGCCCAGAGATGGGGCGGAGCTGGGAGGAGAAGTGAGGGCAGGGCAGGCTTGTGAAAACTGGGAGCTGCTCACAGCGCCTTTGCTGGCTGGCCGGAAGGGCCTGCGGGGGCGGGGTGGGGGCGCGNAACGGCAGGGCAGCGAGCTGATTGACAGTCTGTGCTCTAACCCGGAGCCCAGAGATGGGGCGGAGCTGGGAGGAGAAGTGAGGGCAGGGCAGGCTTGTGAAAACTGGGAGCTGCTCACAGCGCCTTTGCTGGCTGGCCTGAAGGGCCTGCGGGGGCGGGGTGGGGGCGCGGTGAGCTTGCAGGTGCCCCGTGGGCGTCTTCCCCCTCGGGCCAGCCTACGAACCCCGGAAGACCATGAATAAATTATTAAAAAGACCCACATCGATCCACAGAGCTGAGGCCCATTTTATTTCTGACTCGTGGCTTTTCCAGTGGTTGCTCTGAATGGATATTAAGAAGGCAACCCCTGGACCCTAGTAAAAAAGAAAGAGCAGCCTCCTTGAACTCGTGAATCTCTTGAAACCCATCTCCCAAAGTCCTTTTACAGCTGGTGGCTCTCCTCACCCTGACCGTGGCCCATGTGCAGAGAAGGGTGGGGCGGCAGCCTATACCCACAGCTGCCCTAATTCTGGGGGCGGGGGTTTGGGTGGAGGAGCTGGTGGGGGGAGGGCAGAGAGACAGTCTGTAACAGCCAGAGATCCTTTGTCTCAAGGAAATTCAGATGCTTTTGACAAGAGGCTTTTTTCTCTTTTCTCTCCTGGAGTATGTCTTCAAGAAGGCTTCTTTTCAAAAGACCAAGGCACGTCTGAGGCATTCTCTTTCCCTCAGCACTACAAGGCCGTAAATTTCCCTCTCTCCGCTCCTCTCCTGCTCTGTGAATTACAGCAGCTCCTCGGCCATTTATTATTCATCATTATTACAGTGACACATCCAGCCGTCTAATTCATTGTCTCCCAGCGCTGACTTCATCTCCTTCCTTAAACGCCCACCTGGCTGGAACTTCTTCTGACAAACTCGCGGCCCCACTCCGGGCGTTATCTTCCCCCAAATAGGCATGATCGTTTCAGAGCTTTATCAGCGATCTCGTAAAAGCGCCCTTCGGAAATTATCAGGGCCTCGATGGCTCACCGATCACTTAGCATTCAGGGAGGACAAACGAGGACTCCGTGTGACTGCCTGTTCTCGCCGTACCGCCGAGGAAACTCAAGGCGCAGCCTCCAGTCTCGCGGGGACCAGGGGAGGCATGGAGCGCGCACCCAGCCTTCTGAGTGACCCCACTCACTCCCGCACCCGCGGGCTGTCTGGAGGGTGGAGGATGAAGCCTGCGACCTGGATCCCACAGGCAGGCTGGGGAGGGCTGTGTGTTCTCCGACCCTCTCATCACTGGTTCCCACCCACGTGATGCCTCCTCCTCAGCACCCAGAGGGACCCCTCCTGTGGATCCCAAACTTCACCCCCTTTAAAGCCCGCCTGCCCTACTTCTTTCAGGCACCTGCCTCTGCTCACTGATGGAAACAACACTGTCCTGTCGAACATTCTGCAGGGACGGAGGGTGATATTCTCTCTCTGCACCATCCAATATGGCAGCCACTGGCCACGTGAGGCTCCTGAGCACTGGCCATGTGGCTTGTGCAATCAAGAACTGCATTTATTTTTAATTTTATTTAGTTTTAAGTTAACGTTAAGGAGCCACAAGCGGGCAGGGATGACCAGTTGGAGAGGCAGATCTGGGGAGGGGCTGGGCTTATCTACTCACCCAGCGCATCCCTTCAAGGAAAACAGTCCCGTTAGTACTCGCCGAGCTCCTGCCCATGCGCGGGTGCTGCGCTGGGCGTGTTCTACGTGTTGTCTCACTTCACTGTCATGACAACCAGGTGAGGTCAGGACCATTACCGTCCATCCCATTTTACAGACTGTAAGACTGAAGCACAGGGAAGGTAACTCGAGTGGCTATGAAGGGACTTGGAGGCTGGCAGTCCAGGAGAGGGTCTCGGGGGCTGCGGGCAGGCTTTCCCCACCACAGGGCGCCCGTGCGATAGGCTGGGCTCCCGGGCCGTCCCGGCTCACCGCGTGTCCTGAGGAAGGTGTCGCCGGGCTGCCCAGTGGCCTTCCTCCACCCCCTGGGTGGTTAGGGACGCTGTCGCCGGCACTCCCTCTGGGTGACTGAAGCCAGACACGCCCTCCCCCCAGGACAGCACAGGCAGCCTCGGCTGGAGGTCCTGCCTCTCGCCCTCTCATCTGAGCCTCGAACAAGAGGAAATGTTGCCTCGGAAGGGATTTAGGTTGGACTCAAAGGCTGCTTTCCCGAGTGCTAGAATGAGCTCCCAGACAGACTGCAGGAGCACCATCTCCGAAGAATCTCAAAAGCAGGTCTAGGATCATTAGGACATGACTGTCCAGAGGCAAGAGCAGTGGCCCCTTGGCGCCCATAACTTTTCCTATGGAAACTGTTATCCTTCATTAAAATCACTCTGTGCATTACTTGAGGGAAAGGCAGTATAACACTTAGCAAGATTTAAAGAAATAAATCCGGGGCTAATGGGGTGCCTTCTCTCGTAGACTGCTCCTCCCAGGATTCCCCTCTTCTTTGCTGAACCTCGATTTCCAGTTGTCTTCTCAGGAACATCTGTTCCTTCCTCCCAATACTACCTTTGTCTTCCCCAAGGTGCCAGCCTCTCTGAGGCTTACAGGAAGAAGCCTTTCCAGCAAATGGAACTGTCTGGACAGAACTAATGGCCTGTCCTTCCTGTGTCAGCCAGAACGTTCTGTTCCTGTGTCCTGGACTCCCCTCCCTCCCTTTCCTGATGGCTGCTCCATCACTAAACAAGACAACTTCCATCGCCTTCATCATCTCTTCCGACTTACTGAGGGGATGCAGGGTGTCCCTAGGCAACCAGGTGTTCAGCTCACTCTCTCCCCAGCTCAGGAGGTGCCTGGTCACCAGCGCACCAATCTAGAGGCATCTTTTTTTTTTTTTTT
>SJYA01011757.1:0-12358 GCA_006410615.1 Neotragus moschatus
TACTTATTTAACTTATATGCAAAGTATATCATGAGAAATGCTGGACTGGAAAAAACAGAAGCTGGAATCCAGATTGCTGGGAGAAATATCAAACACCTGAGGTATGCAGATGACACCACCCTTATGACAGAAATTGAAGAGGAATTAAGGAGCCTGTTGATGAAAGTGAAAGAGGAGAGTGAAAATGTTGTATTAAAGCTCAACATTAATAACATGAAGATCATGGCATATGATCCCCTCACTTCATGGCAAATAGATGGGGAAACATTGGAAACAGTGTCTGACTTAATTTTTCTGGGCTGCAAAACCACTACAGATGGTAACTGCAGCCATGAAATTAAAAGACGCTTATTCTTTGGAAGAAAAGTTTTTACCAACCTTGATAGCATATTCAAAAACACAGACATTACTTTGCTAACAAAGATCCGTCTAGTCAAGGCTATGGTTTTTCCAGTGGTCATGTATGAATGTGAGAGTTGGACTGTGAAGAAAGCTGAGTGATGAATAGTTGATGCTTTTGAACTGTGATGTTGTAGGAGACTTCTGAGAGTCCCTCGGACCACAAGGAGATCCATCCAGTCCATTCTGAAAGAGATCAGCCTTGGGTGTTCCGTGGAAAGAATGATGCTAAAGCTGAAGCTCCAGTTGCTTGGCCACTTCATGTGAAATGTTAACTCATTGGAAAATCTCTGATGTAGGGAGGGATTGGGGACAAGAGGAAATGGGGACAACAGAGGATGAGATGGGTGTATAGCATCACCAACTTGATGGACGTGAGTTTGGGGCAACTCCAGAAGTTGGTGATGGACAGGGAGGCCGGGCATGCTGCAATTCATGGGGTCTCAAAGGTTTGGACACGACTGAACGTGACTAAGCTATCAATACAAATAGATAGTCTTGTTCATTACCAAGAAAATTCAGATATTTTTCATATAGAGGTAACATCCATTAAAAGAAAAAGAAAAATATGAGAGAATAAATAGCTATACACATCTGTAGCTGCTATGACGGGCTGGGCTGGGCTAAGTCACTTTAGTCATGTCGGACTTTGCAGTCCTATGGACTGTAGTTCACCAGGCTTCTCTGTCCATGGGATTCTCCAGGCTGAATACTGGAGTGAGTTGCCATGCCTTCCTCCAGGGGATCATCCCAACTCAAGGTTTGAACCCACATCTTTTACATTTCCTGTATTTCAGGAGGGTTCTTTACTACTAACACCACCACCTGCTGCTCCTGTTGCTGCTGAGATACTTCAAACGTGTCCGACTCTGTGTGACCCCATAGACTGCAGCCCACCAGGCTCTGCCGTCCCTGGGATTCTCCAGACAAGAACACTGGCATGGATTGTCATTTCCTTCTCCAATGCATGAAAGTGTAAAGTGAAAGTGAAAGTGAAATCATGGCCTAGTCTTAGAGACCCCATGGACTGCAGCCTACAGTATCCTCTGTCCATGGGATTTTCCAGGCAAGAGTACTGGAGTGGGTTGCCATTGCCTTCTCCAACACTACCTGAGCTGCTTTGATATCTTTTTTCTAATTGATCAGAAAAATATGACAGACCTGTTGTAGGCTGAGAAAAACCATACAGATTGTAATTTAAGATTGGAAGTCTTTTGGGATAATACCATTAGAAAGAAAGCAATTATAAATACTAAAAACAAAACAAATTATAGAAACACTATCTATCATTTTTAGGGTATATCGAAAGCTTATATCAGAGCTTATTAATCTCAAAAGTCAGGAGTTGTAAAGGAACATTATAATCTGAATAGAAAGCAAATTAAAATGGTTTGTAGTACAACAAATGTTGTAGTATCTAACTCTTCAGAGTTAGCTAACCTCTGCTGCAGTCCTGACACACACCTGATGTCTCAGAGGTTTGCATAGCATCAGAGTCTGTCCTGGGCTTCCCTGGTAATTCAGCTGGTAAAGAATACACCTGCAATGCAGGAGATCTCACTTCAATTCCTAGATCAGGAAGATCCCCTGGAGAAGAGAACGACAACCAACTCCAGTGTTCTGATCTGGAGAATTCCATGGACAGAGGAGCCTGACAGGTTACAGTCCATGGGGTTGCAAAGAATCAAATATGACTGAGCAACTTTCACTTTCACTGTCAGAGTCTGTCCTGGGCTCTAGGTCCAGAGGGTGGCAGCCTTCCATTTGTTGACTCAGGAATTCAAGTTGCTGATATCTCATTATTACATCATCTGGAGCACATGGGGTGCAGATCACTTCAACAGGGGAAAAATGTGATAGAAGATCAGACAGAAGTGTTGGCCCATGGAAGACACCACTTCTGTTCACAGGTAGGATATTGTTCCATATCCCTCACTTTAAGTTATCTGATAAGTGAAGGGACCCTCAGTGAACTGTAAATGCCTCTATGACAGAGTGTGAAACATTAGAATCCATTTGACTTTGACACTAGAAAATTTCTTACCCAGGTGTCACAGAGAATCTGGCTTTGGATCTATACAGAATAAAATTAATCTCAGAATATTTATTGGATTTTGCATAGCTAGTACTATTGTACCCATAAAAATTGAATGTTTCTTATTTTTACACCTGTAGAAAATATAAAAATAGCTTATCTATAATTTAAAAAGAAAAATGTGATATAAAAGTGATTTTATGATATAAAATAAAACCATAGTTGTCAATATGGAAATTAGAAGGAGAAAGGTAAAGTAAATAGAAAAAAATCATTGTCTGTATCTTATACATCAGAGAATCAAGAAATACTGCTTAAATTTAATGAAACAAAAAATACAGGTGTAAATTAGCTGCAAAAATAACTAATTAAAAGGTAATTTGAAAAATGAATAGAAATGACACAGGATGTATTTAAAAGTCTTAGCTGTTTTTCTTTTTCTTTTTTTCCCCCTAACAGTATTTTATTTTTTGTTGTTGTTTTAAATTTATTTTAACTGGAGGTTAATTACTTTACAATACTGTCATGGTTTTGCCGTACATCAACATGAATCCACCACATGTATACACGTGTTCCCCATCCTGAAAACACCTCCCACCTCCCTCCTTGTATCATGCCTCTGGGTCATCTCAGTGCACCAACCCCAAGCATCCAGTATCATGCATCGAACCTGAACTGGCGATTTGTTTCATAATTGATATCATACATGTTTCAATGCCATTCTCCCAAATCATCCCACCCTCTCCCTCTCCCACAAAGTCCAAAAGACTGTTCTATACATCTGTGTCTCTTTTGCTGTCTCACATACAGGGTTATCGTTACCATCTTTTAAAATTTCATATGCATTAGTATTTTGTATTGGTGTTTTTCTTTCTGGCTTGCTTCAGTCTGTATGATCAGCTCCAGTTTCATCCACCTCATTAGAACTGATTCAAATGTATTCTTTTTAATGGCTTAGTAATACTCCATTGTGTATATGTACCACAGCTTTCTTATCCATTCATCTGCTGATGGAATGGGACCTAATTAAACTTAAAAGCTTCTGCGCAACAAAGGAAACTATAAGCAAGGTGAAAAGACAGCCTGCAGAATTGGAGAAAATTATAGCAAATGAAGCAACTGACAAGCAACTAATCTCAAAGATATTCAAGCAACTCCTGAAGCTCAATTCCAGAAAAATAAATGACCCAGTCAAAAAATGGGCCAAAGAACCAAATAGACATTTCTCCAAAGAAGACATTCAGATGACTAACAAACACTTGAAAAGATGTTCAACATCACTCATTATCAGAGAAATGCAAATCAAAACCACAGTGAAGTACCATTTCACACCAGTCAGAATGGCTGCAATCCAAAAGTACAAGCAATAAATGCTGGAGAGGGTGTGGAGAAAAGGGAACCCTCTTACACTGTTGGTCGGAATGCAAACTAGTACAGCCACTATGGAGAACAGTGTGGAGATTCCTTAAAAAACTGGAAATAGAACTGCCTTATGACCCAGCAATCCTACTGCTGGGCATATACACAAAGGAAACAAGAATTGAAAGAGACACATGTTCCTCAATGTTCATCGCAGCTTTTTTTCATAGTGGGGGAAATTGATGTTATTCAATTTGGTTAAGAGAAACATAAAAATAATATTTAAGCTAGAGAAGAATTGAAAATAATTTAAAATGAAAACATTTTAAAATAATTGTATAGCAAGTAAAATTGGAATGCAGAGGGGTAAGTTTCAATTGTGACTGCTTCTATATTTTTAAATTGAAACTAGATGATATATAGGACTTCTGTTACTGCAGATGGATTTCTGAGGTCACAAAGCTGAAGGTTCCCTGATAGCTCAATTGGTAAAGAATCCACCTTCATTCTATGCAGGAGACTCCAGTCCAGTTAATTCCTGGGTTGGGACAATCCCCTGGAGAAGGGATCGGCTGCCCACTCCTGTATTCTTGTGCTTCCCTTGTGACTCACCTGGTAAAGAATCCACCTGCAATACGGGAGACCTGGTTCAATCCCTGGGTTGGGATGAGCCCCTGGAGATGGGAAAGGCTACCCAGTGCAGGGTTCTGGACTGGAGAATTACATGGACTGTATAGTCCATGGCGTCGCAAAAAATCAGACATTGACTGAGCGATTTCCACTTCACAAAGTTGAAGGCAGTGAATTGATAAGGGCTCATTCATTTGTATGAAAATTATTAGTGATCCATAACATCCAGATAATAATTTTCTAACTCTTAGCCCATTACCCATATTTTGGTTATAAGAAAAAAAAAATAGCATAGGAAGTTAAGAAGTGAGGGTTCAAACATTCTCCAGCACTGTCAATTCCCTAACAAATAACTTCCTTTGCCTAAAAGGTAAGTAGTAAAGTTTCTCTTCAATCTTAAGTTAGGGAAGACTTCAAGAGAATAACTCATAAAGCTTGCATTTGTCTGTCCAGAGGACTGGTTTCTTGGGCCTGCTGGATGCTGCCAGAGCTGGGAACCCCACAAATCATCATAAGCTGCTATTTACCCAAGTCACTGAGAGAGGTTTCAGAATGCCGTCTGCCTTATGGAGCTGGGGAGCTGTTTGTGAGTGATTCTCAGTAGGAAATGTTAAAAATAGGAAGCTTGCTGGAGCTCACAGAAATAATGGTTAAAAGAGAAGTCAGAGAAGAGCTGACCCTTTCGTCTAGAATTCCGTTGGTTTTAGCGTGACCTCAGTGGACACCACAGAGGGAAGCCACACCAAACCACCTTAAAAGGACACAGCAGAAGGGCTGCCTGATGCGGCAAGGTATCCCCAGAAGAGAAGGTTTTGTGGATCTGTATCATTGAAGGGCTTAAGGGAAATCACACTAGTTTGTTCACTTGAGGGAACAGTGTAATTAATCACCCCACCTGGAATGTCTCTGAGGCACTCATGATCACCCTGTAAGAGGAAGAGGCAGCATCGGTGTGTGTTACACAGTGAGAACCCCTCCAGCCTACAGCATCATCTGTCAAATGACATCTTCTTTTCCTTTTATCTCTCTCCATCATGTCCCTTGGGGAACTAGAAGCAGCTTAAATGTCAGAGAATTAGAATTGAAAGAACAAGACGAAAGTACAGGTCTTATGATAGTCATTATTAGCACAAGCTAAGGAGCCTGGGTCAGGACAAAGCAGAGGGGTGAATATCAAAATTTGAGATGTGGATGTGAGATAAAAGTTTGATTTAGTTTAAACTGGGTATTTCTTAAAACCTGAACAGGATTTAAAATTCTTTGATCGGATCAGCTTCCTTGTCCTACTTCCTGCCAAAGAGGAAAGCTCATATAAACAATGGATAAGATACAATGTCAGGTTCATTTCCTATAAAATAGGTTTCTTTAGGATTTTAGCTTTTCTTTGAAGGTGAAGCAGTTTCTACAACCTTGAAACTCTGGGAACTTGTATTTTGAGTTTGTACTCAATTTTTTTGACTTTTACATATTCTTTTTGAGGCTTCTGATCTGAAAGACATTATGCATTCTCTAGACGTTTTAAGGGAGTTTTTGTACATTGAATTATACATAGTATTCCGATTTATAATTCATTATTTTATTTTTAGTATTATTTTAACTAGCCAACTTCCAAGCATCATTACTTGCCAGAGTTGGAATAATGCAGTTGTCAAGATCATGTGTATGTGTGTGTGTGTGTGTGTGTGTGTGTGTGTGTGTGTATTTGTACCTAAATTTGAAAATAATTCATATTTTGGAAAATGCTTACCAAATTCAGTCATCCACTGATTGTATTAATAAAAGCTGTATAATCATGATTTCAACATATAAATCTTTAGCTGTCACATTTGTATCTTTGGTTGCTATAACTTAGCAGAATAGGTATGTCTTCAAGTTTACTTTTATTCATCCAGTCAACAAATACTGAACTTATCAGCTGGTAAACAAGATACCAGGCAAATCAACAGATACAGATATTTCTTTCAGATAGATAAAACCTAGGGGAGCTGCTGCTGCTACTGAGGCTGCTAAGTCGCTTCAGTGGTGTCCAACTCTGTGCAACCCCATAGACGGCAGCCCACTAGACTTCCCCACCCATGGGATTCTCCAGGCAAGAACACTGGAGTGGGTCTAGGGGAGCTAGAGATAATAAATGATACTACTATCTGGCTGACTAAGAGTTTCTTCCAGTTTTTAAAGTAAAACTAAAAGATACATTTTGCATTTTCACCAAGAACTTCACTGAATGACGTTATTCATCATTTTGTTCCACTACCTTCTGCCATTTTCATGCAATTTCTTAATTCTATCTTCCTAAATCCTTTTATATTTTTGAGGAGAGAACTCTTCCATGTGTTTTTTATAGTCTTCCAGAGAAAGGGAATTTTTTCCATGAAGAAAATTTTGTAAAGACCAAAATAAATGGATATCCAAAGCTGCAATATCTGGTGAATATGGTGAATGAATCAAAAGTTTTCAGTCTTGCTGTAACAAATTTTGCCTGCTCATCAAAGAAACATGTGGTCTTGGATTATCCTGTTGGAATAGTATGTGTTTTCTTTAGACTAATTCCTAAAACTTTCCAGCTTTCAGATGGTCTAATCGGGAGCAGCCCTTCTTGGATTTAATCTTTGGTTTCCTAGAAAAGTTCATAAAAGGGGCCTCTCTTCTAATCCCACCATATACACACCATAACCTTCTTAAGATGAAGACCAGCCTTTCTTATGGGTGGTGTCGGTTCATTTCACTTGCCCCACAATCTCTTCTATCTGCATTATTGTACAGTATCCACTTTTCATTGCCTGTCAAAGTTTATTTTTAAAAATTAAATGTTTAATTACATTTAAGTAGACAATCACATGTGGAAATGTCATTAAGATGGTTTATTTTCACTTACGTTTAACCCAAACATAATAGTGATTAACATAGCCACACTGGTGCAAATGATTTTCAGTGTTTGATTTGGATATTTTAGGTATGTTAGCTATCTCCTGCATGGTATAGTGTTGATTGTTCTCAAGTCATTTCTCACTTTGATCACTATCAACTTCAACTGATACACCTGACCATGGAGCATTGTCCAGAGAGAAATTTTCAGCATGAAATTCCACAAACTACTTTTGACACATTTTATCAGTCACAGCACTTTCTCTACACTGCACAGATTTTTTATTTTTCATCAGTTGTGTTTTTAACTTTCCTGAGATAATAAAGCATAATATGCCAAAAATGTTACTTTTTCCTTACACCTTCAATATTAAAATGGTTACATTAAAAATTCATCAATTTTGATACCTTTTTTAATGCATGTTGATATGACAGTTGTCACAATACAACAAAATTATTTAGAATGAAGTTAAATATAACTAAGTGCTACTAGAGCCATCTTAAAAAAAAATGAACAAAACTTTTGGACAACCTGATAAGTTATAATATTTGGAAACATTTTTAAGGCAATACAAAGGAAAATGACTGAGTTAAGCAGGAATAATCACAAGAAGAGGAGTGAAAGCATTGGAGGTTTGGCATAAATGTATTCATTCTCTGTGTAGCTATTCTGTTATCAAAAATGTATTTCATACTAGAAGAGTAAAGAGATTAGATTTTCTAGTGAAATGAAATCCTCTCGGTCATGTTCAGCTCTATGTGACCCCTGGACTGTAGCCTACCAGCCTCCTCCATCCATGGAATTCTCCAGGCAAAAACACTGGAGTGCATTGCCATCCCCTTCTCCAGGGGATCTTCCCAATCCAGGGATCAAACCTAGGTCTCCAGCATGCAGGCAGATTTTTTATCAGCTGAGCCACCAGGGAAGTGCAAAGATTTCATAACTTTCCACCAAAATTAAAATATGAAAAATCTTTCCCATCATGTCTCCTACATGAACACTTTTATGTATCTAGTTGTAATAAACAATATTCAGTGAGATTATTTCTGCTTTAGAAAGACAATGCCTCTGATTTTATCCAAGCTTTATTATTCTGGAAAATAAATCCCAAAGAAATGACTACATCATACTGAAGTCAGGACAGAAGTCTATATCAAAAATTGTGTGACTAGAGTCATCTTTGCTTCTGGACAACATAAATAATAGTCACTCAGTCATGTCTGACTCTTGGTGACCCCATGGACTGTAGTCCACAGGGTTCTTTGTCCATGGAATTTTCCAGGCAAGAATACTGCAGTGGGTTGCCAAGACCTTCTTCAGGAGATCTTCCCAATCTAGGGATTGAACCCAGGTCTCCTGAACTGCAGGCAATTCTTTATCTGACATTCATTTTTCTAACAACATAAGCAATGTCCATTTTCAACAAACACACATTGATGCCTCAGAATAATCCAGATCCAAGTACACAAAATGTGAGTATGCTTTATTCTTAGTATATTTATTCTCTATTTGTTTGAATTTACTGACAAAAGTAAAATTTCAAATATGCATTATTTATAACATTGTGCTACCTCTTCCCAAGGAGTATTAAATTCCTGACCTAAAAATCATATTGAACCAACTAATAGAGCAAAGAATAAAACATGAATAGCTTTTAAATAAAATACTTTCTGTAAGTACAAAGGGGTATTTATAACTTAGAGCATTGAAAATTAAGAATTTTGTTCAATTATCATGTTCTTGGCAGGTAAATTAGTGAACCAATTACCTAAGATAACAGAAGCTTCCTCCTCTATTCATTATTTACATTTACAAGATTTGATCATGTAGATCTCAGTAAACACTTTCTGCATTCTTTGTTGTACTTGAAATTTTGTTTGCACATGTTTATAAAAACCTTAATCTACTTCCTACTGAGTTTATATTTTCAAAGTTCAGATGAGTAATAAGGGATCATTTCACATGTCTGAGAGTAGCATGTGTCTCTCAATCCCTTGGAAAATTTAAGAAGTAACATGAGTAATTTTTCCAGGTGTTGACCTGTAATTTTCATTTATATATATATATATATATATATATATATAGTTTTTGAATTGTTCCATGTTCTCTGATGGAATATCTTTTCTCTTCTTGTCTAATAATATTATTTAATATTTTTTATATATCAGAGTAACAACAAGTATAAAGGATACATAATTAAGTAAATGAAAACTCAGATTTATTATAATTTCAGCCATGAGTATGAGGTACATTTTTCTCTTCATTTCAGAAAAGTGTAAATTATCTAAAAGTCATAAGTAGAAACACACACACACACATATACTAAATTCTATTCATTTCCATCACGCTTTTTTATGAAAAATTAAGAAATAAAGGTGCCAAATATTATCTGTTGAAATATAAAAGCACATATATAGATATTTCTAATATTTCCATCCTGGTTTGAATTGATTTAAAATTATAGTGAGAAAAACTCCCCCAGTAATATACAGACTTCATGCTATGTGTTTTAAAAAACAGCACATGCGCTATGAGTGCTTCCCTGGAGGATCAGACCATAAAGAATCTGCCTGCAATGCAGGAGACCTGGGTTGGGAAGATCCTCTAGAGAAGGGAAGGCACCCCACTCCAGCATTCTTGCCTGGAGAATCCTATGGACAGAAGAGCCTGGCTGGCTACAGTCCATGGGATTTCAGAGAGTTGGACATGACGAAGCGGCTAACAGTTTCACTCTCTTGGTCTGCTTTTGATTGTAATATGCTGAATTGTATTAATAATGTTCAGTGATGCTCCTAAGCATAAACAAATCATTGGTAGTGTTGATCAGAATTTGCTTTTGACGGCCCCTACCTACAAATATATTTATATTATGGCTTCCTAGGTGGTGCCAGTGGTAAACAAACAAACAAACAAACACCTGTCAACGAAGGAGATGTTAGAGAGGCAGGTTTAATCCCTAGGTCTTGCAGAGCCCCTGGAAGAGGACATGGCAACTGACTCTAGTATTCTTGCCAAGAGAATCCCATGGGCAGAGGAGCTAGGCAGGATACAGCAAAGAGTGGAGACAACTGAAGTTAGCACATGTGCCTGGCCAATATGCCTGTTATAGAAAAACAGATGCCAAATTTGTCATTGTAATGGATCAAACCTCCTGACTTGCCTCATTTTATTTTGTGCTTTACCATCCATTTGTGTTATTCCCTAAAACCATGAAAGATGTAGATCTTATTAACTATGTCCCTCACCCGTCACACACTGCATGTTCGTGGGGAACCTGGTGCTAACCAATTGCAGACGATCTGCTTCTGGGTTAAGTTTCCTAGGTAACAGAGCAGTTCCCTTGTTCCGAGCTATTGCAAGGCAGCCCAGGACACAAGTGTTCCTGGCTCGTGCTGGCTGCCAGGCGTCAGTTCCACACATCTTCGCTCTGCGGCTCCACCAGTTCGTTGGCGATGTCCTCGGCCCCACACAGGGGGTGCCCCTGGCAGTGCCTCCAGGCCTTGGGGTGCCCTGCTCTACTCTGCTGCCCAGCTTAGGTCCTCGTGGGCCCCTTGCGCTCTTTCTCCAAAAAAAGAAAAAAAAAAAAGAGAGAGAGAGAGAAAGAGGAGGAAGGGGGAGAGAAATCTAAGAAACAGTAGCTTAAAATCAATGGAGTAATACCAAATATTAAGGATAGTTTGGAAAATAAAATAATTGTGCAGAGTAACAAACATGAAAGAAAAGTGAAAGTGAAGTCACTCAGTAATGTCTGACTCTTTGCGACCCCATGGGTCGCAGGTTGATTCCAGGGCTCTTGATATTAAAGACTTCTATCTACCTTCAAGCATAAAGTTAGCCTTGAGTTGAATGAAAAGTGAAAATTACTATGATGACATAAAGTGTGTAGAACTATTCTGCTTCTATTACTGTAATATGTGTATTTTTGTATACATGGTTCACTAAGCAGTTAAGTAAGAAACTGCATGCAGCATATTCTATATAATAATATTTTTTCTGTAATATTTCCTAGTATTCTATCTACAAATATCAATGATGCTAAATATGCATCAATTCTATGAATGGATTTGTTTAAATTGACAAAGAAAATTTATCCATTTCTTCTTCTAATTACCTACACTCTTTATCTACTTGTCTTCATCTACTTGTTTTGTGACTGCAAAGCTTGTTATCAAACTTTATTCATGCAGTCAGGATTCAACATATTTACCTACCTCATTCTTCTGCACTTTTTTTTTGGTCAATTTTAAAATCATTTATGTACCTTTATCTCAATTGATTATACATCTTCATNATTACCTACACTCTTTATCTACTTGTCTTCATCTACTTGTTTTGTGACTGCAAAGCTTGTTATCAAACTTTATTCATGCAGTCAGGATTCAACATATTTACCTACCTCATTCTTCTGCACTTTTTTTTTGGTCAATTTTAAAATCATTTATGTACCTTTATCTCAATTGATTATACATCTTCATTTTTCTTGCCTACATTGTATCACAGTAACCTCCATGACTTGAGATGACTTTGAAGTATTCAAATAAAATTGGACCTAATAATAAATTGTCTTTTTATGATGGTAAGATGGAAATTGATACAATGAGAATGTAGTCTAAATATATATAAATGTTAAGTTAAATGCAGCATAATTCATTATCACAGGCAATATATTTATATTAAGTACATATACATATATATAAATAAAATACAATCATAAAGAACACTTTCAAAGTGTGACAAAATAAGGTTAAGTTTTCAAGCAACAGGTGTGAATAGCTGTTATTAAAAAAAATCCAAACTGAAGGATCTATAATTTTTAGTGAGCATGAAAGAAAAGACTAATGGCTAGCTATAAAACAAAAGCAAATTAAACTGCTTAATTGAAAAGGTAACACATTTTTATAATATTGTATAATTATTTCAGTACTGTAAAATGATGCACTCTAAGCTTTTAGAAGTAGTGTAAACTGATAATAATAACTTTGGGAAGCAATTATACAATTGTATATATACTCTGTAAAATTTCAACTAAGTATAGGTTCACAAAAAGTTACACATTTTTTATAATAATA
>SJYA01011758.1:0-12069 GCA_006410615.1 Neotragus moschatus
ATGTTCAAGCTGGTTTTAGAAAAGGCAGAGGAACCAGAGATCAAATTGCCAACATCTGCTGGATCATGATAAAGCTAGAGAGTTCCAGAAAAACATCTACTTCTTTATTGACTAGGGCAAAGCATTTGACTGTGTGGATCATAACAAACTGTGGAAAATTCTTAAAGAGATGGGGATACCAGACCACCTGATCTGCTTCCTGAGAAACTTGTATGCAGGTCAAGAAGCAACAGTTAGAAATGGACATGGAACAATGGACTGGTTTCAAATCAGGAAAGGAGTATGTGAAGGCTATATATTGTCACCCTGCTTATTTAACTTATATGCAGAGGACATCATGAAAAATGCTGGGCTGGATGAAGCACAAGCTGGAATCAAGATTGTGGAGAGAAATAGCAATAACCTCAGTTATGCAGATGACACCACCCTTATGGAAGAAATCAAAGAAGGACTAAAGAGCCTCTTGATGAACTGAAAGAAGAGAGTGAAACAACTTAAAACTCATCATTCAGAAAATGAAGATCATGGCATCTGGTCCCATCACTTCATGGCAAATAGATGGGGAAACAATGGAAACAGTGAAAGACTTTATCTTTTGGGGCTCCAAAATCACTGCAGATAGTGACTGCAGCCATGAAATTAAAAGACGCATACTCCTTGGAAGGAAAGTTATGATCAACTTAGAGAGCATATTAAAAAGCAGAGACATTACTTTGCCAACAAAGGCAAAGCTTTCCATCTAGTCAAAGCTATGGTTTTTCCATAGCCATGTGTGAATGTGACAGTTGGACTATAAAGAAGGCTGAGTGCTGAAGATCTGATGATTTTGAACTATGTTGTTGGAGAGGACTCTTGAGAGTCCCTTGGATTACAAGGAGATCCAACCAGTCAATCCTATAGGAAATCAGTCCTGAATATTCATTAGAAGGACTGATGTTGAAGCTGAAGCTCCAATACTTTGGCCACCTGATAAGTCACTGACTCATTGGAAAAGACCCTGATGCTGGGAACGATTAACGGCAGAAGGGTAGGAGAAGGGGACGACAGAGGATGAGATGATTGGATAGCATCACCGACTCCATGGACATGAGTTTGAGTAAGCTCTGGGAGTTGGTGATGGACAGGGAAGTCTGGCATGCTGTAGTCCATGGGTTGCAGAAAGTTGGACACAACTGAGTGACTGAACTGACTGAGACCTCAACTTTAAGAAACACTTAAGGGAGTCTTACAAGGTGAAATAATAGAACACTAGACAGTAACTCTGGAGAAGGCGATGGCACCCCATTCCAGTACTGTTGCCTGGAAAATCCCATGGGCGGAGGAGCCTGGTAGGCTGCAGTCCATGGGGTCATGAAGAGTCGGACACGACTGAGTGACTTCACTTTCACTTTTTACTTTCATGCATTGGAGAAGGAAATGGCAACCCACTCCAGTGTTCTTTCCTGGAGAATCTCAGGGATGGTGGAGCCCGGTGGGCTGTGGCCTATGGGGTCACACAGAGTCAGACAGGACTGAAGCGACTTAGCAGCAGCAGCAGCAGACAGTAACTCAAATTGTTGTGGAAAAATAAATATCTCACAAAAAGTAAATTCATAGGCAATTTTAAAAGATAGCATTAGATTACAGGTGGTTTGCTAGTACAGTTTTTATAGTTAATTTGGTATTAATTCAACCTGGAGTTCTATAACTGTAGGAAGTTAAACGTAGCCCTAATGGTAACCATAAACAAAATAGCTATAGAATGTACAAAAAAGGAAATGATGCAGAAACTATTCATTTCACTATAAAAATCAACTAGACACAAAAGAAAAAAGTAATGCTGGAAATTAGGAACGAAAACGCTTAAAGGCTTATAGAAAGCAAATGGTACAATGACAGAAATAAGTCCCTCCTTTCAGTAATTTATTAAATTTAAATGTATTAAACTCTTAATCAAAAGTCAGAGATTGGCAGAATGCATAAAACACATGATTCAACTATATTTCCATGAGACTCACATGACGTCCATAGACACAAATGTGTTGAGTATGAAAGGGTGCAAAAAGATTTTCCATGCTAATAGTATCTAAAAGAGAGCAGGGATGGCTATACTAATTTAGACAAAATAGACTCTAGAGAAAAAGTGTATAGGCAAAGAAGGACATTATATTTTTAAAAGGATTAAGTACTTGAGTAAGATATAACAATTATAAGCATTTATGCGTCTAATAAGAAGCCATCAAAATATATGAAGCGAAAAATGGAGAACTGAAGGGAGTGAAACACATTTATACAAAATAGGCATTTCTACAGCAATAGTTGGAAACTTCAATATCCCACTCATTATAATGTATGAAACAACTTGGTAGACGATAAGGAAGGAAGTAGAGGACTCCAACAATACAAGAAAAATATAAAAATATATATTAGGTAAACTAGTCTTTAATTAAAAGTAAGACGAGAGCTGTAAAATAATCAACCTAATGTTACAGCTTAAGGGACTAGTGAACAAAGATATGCACACAAAACTAGCAGAAAGAAGTAAACAATAAAGATTAGAGCAGAAGAGAGATTAGTAGAGAATACTGAATGAATCCAAAAGTTGGTTTTCCAAAAGAGGAGGAAAACTGATATACCCATAGCTGGATGGACTAAGACAAAAAGGAAGATGCAAATTACCTAAATCAGAAATGAAAATGGTGATATTTCCCTTAGTTCTAAAGAATTAAAAAATATTATGAGACGTCTATGAATAATTTTATGACAACAAATGGATAGCCTAGATATAAAAAACAAATTCAGGTAAACACAAACTCTACCAAGACTTCATTAAAAAGTACAAAATCTGAATTGATTATGACTAGTGAGGAGATTGAATCAGTAATCAAAAATTTCCCAATAACGAAAAAAGTATTGGATCTGATGTCTTCACTGTTTAATTCTGCCAAGCATTTAAAAGAGAAGTAATACCAATTCTTACCTTAAAGTTTTACAAAAATTGAAGAGGAAGGCAGCCTTCTGAATTTATTCTGGTACCAGTGTAATAATGACGCTAAAGCTAGAATAAGACGCTACAAGTAACCAAGCTACAGAACAGCATTCCTTATAAATACTGACGTGAAAATCCTCAGTGTAATACTAGCAAACAGTTCATCAGCCTATAGAAAGGCTGACCAAGAAGAAATTATTTCTGGAATGCTAGGATGGTTCAACATGCAGATCAATCAATGCAATATATCACATCAGCAGAAGGAAGAGGAAAAACCCACATGATCATCTCAACTGATGAAGAAGAAGCATTTGACAAATTTCTATCATTTTTCATGATAAAAACATATTCAACAATCTAGGAACAGATGGAAACTCCTTCAGGGTAATCAGTACCACACAGGAGAAACACACAGCACAGTATCTACTCAATGGTGACAAACTGAAAACTCTTCCTCTAAGATGAACAAAGGCAAAGATGCTCAATATTAAGAAAACCTGGTGCATTCCACTGCATTACATTTTAATTCTAAAATCATACTTTAAAATAAATGCCCAGTATCTCCAATATGTAATATTAAAGGAGCCTTGTAAGGGAAAAAAAAAAGCTATTAATAAATGCTCATTACCTCTTTTTGAGATGTTTTGCTCCTTTCTAGCAGCATCAAAAATAAGGTTTTCCAATTAAAAGATTATGATCAATATTATCATCTAGGCTAAGCAGATCAATTTAGGTCCTTAAAACTATAGATTATCTCAAAATAGGAGTATGTTTGGTTGACAGTTCTACCTCCTAGTTCCATAAGCCCCATTTCAACTCTAAGAATTGGCAATTTAAAATTATTGTCAAGAATAAAGTTACCATGATTACTACATTTTTAACTTATACAATAGGTTTGTTATTACATATAGTAAGTTATATGGGCTTCCAAGGCGATGCTAGTGTTAAAGAATTCCCCTGTCAACTCAGGTCAGACAAAAGATGGGGGTTCGATCCCTGCGTTGGGAAGATCCCCTGGAGTAGGAAGTGGCAACCCACCCAGGTATTCTTGCTTGGAAAACTCCATGGACAGAAGAGCCTGGCAGAACCCTGGCAGTCCATGGGGTTTCAAAGAGTTGGAAATGACTGAGGGACTGAACACACACATAGTAAGTATACAGTTTTGCTTTACTTCAATTTAAACTTCTTTCTAATTACACATTTTTCAGGTCTTCATAAATAGTGCAGTAATTGGCTACAAGTACGACTTGTCACATAGAAAACAAAAATGAAATCTAGTTTATGGAAATGTTTAAAAAGAGGAGCAAAACAAAAATGGAATTAGTGATACTGAACCTTATTTTCTGTAATGAGCCCCTTACTTACCCTGGATTACAAGCAAAGTGAGCCTGTGAACCGAACAGAACACTTCCATTCACGAGGTTAACGTAGCCATTCACAGGATCTCCTAGATTAGGACATGATTTTTCTAAAAGAAAATATTCAAATATGTTGGTTTATACTAATTTCAAAAATAGATTTAAGTCAAATTCAAAAGTCTATATTGCTTGTTTGAATTCATGGGAATCTTATTATTTATTTAACTAGTATTTTCTTTCCATATTATATGGCCAAACAAGATTCATATTTACCCAGGTAAACAATTACCAAGAAAAAGATTCCCTGGGGATTTTTCAAAGCCTGAACAAATGCACAGATATCTGAAACCCTCTATTCACATGATAAAATCATCACTGAAGTAGTGTAATAGGCACACTAAGATGTGTGTAAATATCCAGCGCTATAAAACATTTTTGTTCATTTATTTACCTACACAGGCATCCTGGAGAGATGACCACGTATTATTATCTTGACAAACAGCAGATCTGGGGAGAGCAGGAAGCTTGGGCTTGAAACCTAGACGACACTCATATTGCACACATTCCCCAGGACAATAATTGGGTTTAGGCTCACCTTGGAGCATCATGGTTTTAAATCTTGGTGGATCACCACAAGCCTCTAGGAACAGAGAGGATAAGAACACGCAAGTGAAGTGCTTTATCTCTTTCATCAGCCAGGGACTGGGGCCTGGCCTCAGGCAGGTGCTGTAGAATAAACAGATTCAAGGACTGCCTCGCGCTTTCCCAGGCGGCTAAGTGGTAAAGAGTCACTGAGGACGCAGGAGGCGCAGGAGATCTGGGTCCGATCCCTCAGGAAGATCCCCTGGAAGAGGAAATGGCAATCCAAAACCCCACGGACTGAGGAGCCTGGCAGGCTACAGTCCATGGGGTCGAAAAGAGCTGGACACAATCAAGCACGCGTTCACGCCCATGCTTTTACCCGTGTGGTAGTAGTAGCAAAGGATGTGCCTTGCTTACTTCAAATAACCATCTATGAGCTTTTTTGGTTTGTTGAGGACTAAGGTGAACTTTCATTCAACACAACTGAAAAGATAGCATCTATGTTTTTGGTTTTAAAATGTATTTACAGGTATGTGTCCTTCCCTCTTCTTTCTAAATTCATCATTTCAAAACTCACCTCTCCCTAAGAAGTCTTGTAAAGCATACAGACCTCTGATCAGATTACTCTTCCATAGTTTAGGCTGTTTCCTCTCAGAAGGCAATGCCCCAGAGGGCAGAGATCATATGCCTTCTTTCTGTACTACACTCTGTACACACTGGGTAAGAGGTAATATCAAATAAACATTGTGAAATTCATAGGCCAAAATAAATATGGGCTAAAGTATTTAAAAATATAACCTCTTTCTATTTGTTTTGTATTAGTGAATTGTTGTTCAGTCGCTCACGACCAACTCTTTGCGACCCCATGGACTGAAGTATGCTAGCTTCCCTGTCCTTCACCATATCCCAGAGCTTGCTCAAACTGATGTCCATTGAGCTGGTAAGGCTACCCAACCATCTCATCCTCTGTCATCACCTTTACTTCCTGCCTTCAATCTTTCCCAGCATCATTTCTAGTGAGTCACTCTTCACATCAGGTGGCCAAAATATTGGAGCTTCAGCATCAGTCCTTCCAATGAATATTCGGGACTGATTTCCTTTAGGATTGACTGGTTTGATCTCTTTGCAGTCCAAGGGACTCTCAAGAGTCCTCTCCAACACCACAGTTCAAAAGCATCTGTTCTTTGGTGCTCAGCTTTCTATATAGTGCAACTCTAACATCCATACATGACTACTGGAAAAACCACAGCTTTGACTATAAGGACCTTTGTCAGCAAAGTAATGTCTCTGCTTTTTAATACATTGTCTAGATTAGTGAATTGAACATTTTATAAATAAATGGANCTGTTCTTTGGTGCTCAGCTTTCTATATAGTGCAACTCTAACATCCATACATGACTACTGGAAAAACCACAGCTTTGACTATAAGGACCTTTGTCAGCAAAGTAATGTCTCTGCTTTTTAATACATTGTCTAGATTAGTGAATTGAACATTTTATAAATAAATGGATATCCTTTAAATACCAAATTTTATTACTTTGAATAACCTTACATAAAAAATTGGTTTCTTGGATGTTACTGTAAACATGATTTAATCTTCATTCACTGATTAATGGATTGTATATGCCCTTAAAAGCTTCCTGCAGGAACTCTTTGGGCTGTTTATCCAAATGTATCCTGACAGTAAACTATATTGCTATGATTTTAGAATTTTTTACCTCTGGCCTTTACCCTTTCTAGGGAAGGGGGGTTCTTCCCTAGAACAGTGTTATTCCTGCTTCAAGAAGTCCTCTTCCTTTTAATTATCTGTGCTCTTGGAAATCTTATGAATCTGCTAGAAATGATGTAGAAATATTATGATATTTAAAGTCTTAAGTGCTAAAAGAATGCAGAGGCCTCTCCTATAAGGTTAAGGACCTAACGGAGAAGGAAGATAGATCTATTTTGATCCCTGAGGAACTTTTACTGTAATTACTTCTTGGATCTAGGTCTTCAGATTGACAGACTAGTCAAGGGAGAACTCTAAACAAGTGAAATATTATTCTCCTTTTTCATCATTTTCTAAATTCCATATTCCTCTCTTGATACTCTGTCCGACATTTCATTTACACCATGTGCTGAAATCCACCTATTGGCAAAATGTTTTCAACATTTCCAGTATTTTGATCTGAATATATGAATGCACCTCCATCAACTGCCCAAAACAAAAGCAAAAAAACAAACAAACAAAAAGGATGCAGTTTTTAAAAATAGAGTTGGATTTTACTAATAACATTACATTTACATAATTTGAGCTATACGTTCTCATTTTACATTAGGGAATAAAATAGACTAGAAATGCTATACAATTCCATTCTAGACAGAAATGTATAACATCATTCAGAGCTTCCTGGAACCAAGAAAGAAATCAAGTTAATAGCATGCCCATAATTAAATTATACAAGTGTTGCTTGTTTTCTGTATTTGATTTGCTTTATGTATCTGAATAATTTCTTCTCTTATTCAGAATACTGGATTCTTTATTCTTGTGAGGATTTTCAAAGTAAACATAGCTTGACTAAGATTTTTTTCCAGATGGTTTACAGTACAATTATCATTGGCCTGCAACGCTATACTTTTACAAGAAGCATTATATCGTATGTCATTATAGAATGTGATAGAGTGCATTCAGAAAATCCCCAGTTTTTCAATTTTCCAGATGAGTTTAAAGAAGACGAAACAGTCTCTATACGTATCAAGAGAACTGTTCATCTTCTGCACACTTGCAAAAGTCAGGCAAGGACTCTCTATCTGCTTACAAAATGTAAAAATAACTCTCATACTCAAGCACAAACCAAGATCCGTGCCCAGATGGTAACTTCAGGATAATTCTGGTCTCTGATCAAAGTGGGACCTCAATGAAACCTGACCATCCTGCCCCTTCTCTCACTGTCCACACAAACTACTTTTTAAAAGGAATACCAAAATAAATTTCACTGAAACTTAAGTCCATGTTTGTATAAACTAACATTCTAAAAGGCTGATAGAATGCTTGTAAGCAAGAACACCTATATTCTACAACACATTTTTTTTTAATCAAACTTGAAAATAGTGCCACGTAAAGAAGATTCTAATTGGTGGAGAAGATGAAACTGGATTGCAGACACGTCATCAATTGTAAAGGAAAGGTACTGAACACCAAGCCATATCTCGTCTTCAGAAATCGTAAGTTGGGCCGTCCGAACACCTCTGCTGTGGTGGTCTGACCACTGTGTGCACGACTGTAGGAATGCCGGGCTCCTGGTCTGGATGACTGCCAGGCTCTGTTCTGTGTTGAGGCTGCTAGTCACTGGTGTGTAGGTCTGGATCTTAGTATGATTTGCTGCAAGGTCAGGGGAATCCCAGTCCTGGAGCCAGCCCTTTGATAGCTAGGACCAGGTCACAAAGTGGCTGGATATGGAGACGTGTGTGGGTGTTTTTGTTTGGGGGGTGGATAGAACCTGGTCTCAGGGTGGCAGCTGCAGAGTCAGGGGCCCCAGAACTGGTATCAGCCTGCTGGTGGCTGGGGTCATGACATAGGCAGGTTCCACAGCTGCTGTTGACCAGTTGATGGGTAGGTCAGATCCTGACATGGCTGGCTGAGGGGCACAAGGCATTTTGGAGGTTGTGTCAGCTTGCTGGTGGGCTGGGGCTCTGTGGGTCTTGGCATTAGTGCTGGTGAGCAGTACCAGGCTTAAGGTGGGCAGGACCAGGTCCTAGGGACCCTGCTTTCAGGGACAGGGTCCTGGAGTTGGTGTTAACACACAGTGGGTGGGCTGAGGCACAGGGGCTCTTGGGGCTGGTGTCCATCTTTTCATGGATTAGGCCAGGTCAGGGATCTATGCTGACCTCCTGAAAGACAAGACCCTGTTCTACACCTGGTTTTGGGGTGCCAGGGATCCTAGGGTTAATGTGGGCCCACTCTTGGGTAAGGCTGTGTCTTCAGCCTTCTGGTGGGCAAGACTGGGTCTTGGGGTGGCTGGGGGCTCTGGGTTACCTATGACAGTCAGCTTGACGTTACGTGCATGCATGCTAGGCCGCTTCAGTCATGTCCAACTCTTTGCGACTCTGTGGGCTGTAGCCTGCCAGGCTCTTCTGCCCATGGGATTCTCCGGGCAAGAATATTGGAGTCGGTTGTCATGCCTTTCTCCAGGAGATCTTCCCCACTCAGGGACAGAGTGGTGTCTCCTGTATCGCAGGCAGATTCTTTACCACTGAGCCACCTAGAAAGTCCAGCTCTGCCTCCGGTCATCAAGGCAAGTGAGCACTTTTCACCCTCCCTGCCCCTGTCAGGAAAATATGCCCAGTGGCCCCCGTATCACTGCTTATGCCTCTGTGCTCACTGGTGCCTTGCTGCTGCCAGAGTCAATGGTATGAGCACCCGGGGCACAAGGATGGTGACTTCTTATGCTGCCTCCTGGATTCTGAGCCACAGCCTCCATCACCAAGCAGGGCTGGGAACGTGGGGGTGTAGGCAGAGTACACAGCGACTTCTTCCACCTGACCGTTACATGCACCACACGAGCTTCCCAACTTGGCACCGCTGGGTGGCCTCTTCTACAAAAGTCACACTGGAGAACACCCTCCACGGACTCCCCCAGCCCAGGCCAGCAGCATACAAATACTCCTGTTAGAAACCTGCCCGGAGTACAGAGCAAACCTCCCCGCCCACCCTCTCCCCTCCCTCCACACATACGCAGGCACAGAATCAGCCTACCAATATCCCCAGGCACCTGGGAGCTCAAAAGCAAGCCATCACCACCACCAACAGGCCAGCAGGCCCGTCCCCAAGCGGCTCAGTCCCAGAAACCCTGCAAGCTTTTGCTAGTGACCCAGTTTGCCCCTTGGTAAATCCCGGCTGCGCGCATCACCCGCACCGCTGAGTGAGCACCAACAAGCAAGACATCTCTTCCAGCGCTATGTGGTCCCCTTTGGTCACCCTTTCTACCCCAATCCTTTATGACCCCGGAGTGGACCCAGCCCCACGACTCTCACGAGAGACTAAAAGCAAATCTCCTCCCACCCTCGGTTCCAGTCGGGCGGCCGCGCGAGCCGCTCCGGTTCCCCACCAGGGCGCACACTCTGCAGGCTCCTACCGGAGACTGTGGGCAGCAGGAGCACGAGGACCACCAAAAGCATCCCTACGAGGCACCAAAAAAAAGGGGACCCCCGGGGCGACCAGGAGGCGGCTTGCGCGATACGAAAGCCTCTGTCACTTTCGGGGAGACCAGCGGGAAAGCTGAGCCCAGCCCCGCGGAGCTCTGAGCTCGGTTGCCAGACGCAACAATCCCCAGACTCATAAGGTGTCCGGTGCGGTAACGTGGCGGGGCGTGTCTGGGCCGTGCCGGGGCCGGGGTGAGGGTCTAGCGGGGCCAATGGGCGGGCTGCAAGGCGGGGCCTCGGCGCCGGGGGCGGTCCCCGAGCCTGGTGGGGCGGTCCCTGCGCCGGGAGAGGCGGTCCGTCCTCCTGGAGAGGAGAGGCCCGCGCCCAAAGAGGAGGTTCCCGCGCCCGGAGGGACGATCTGTGTGCCCAGAGCGGCGGTCCTTGCGCCTGGACTGGAGGGCCCCGCGCCCGGAGGGGGCGCGGCGCTGCAGAGGGTTCCCTATGGGCTCGCAGACGTCTGTGCGCCTCCGCCGACACACGGGATGTCTCTGGTTAGAGCCGTGGCAACTCGACGGGAATATCTGGCTCACAGCCTCTTGGTGAGCAGACTGTTATCACCCTACGCAGGGAGGGTGGAAAGGAATCAAGGGTTGGCGCGGTCATTACTGTCCCTTTTCTGGAATCTGGATTAAAGAATCAAGTGCAGAATCAATCTGATTTAACCAGATTCAAAGAATCAACCTGAGGATAAAAACCTAAGCCCAGGCAGTGTGTCACCGTCGGGCAGACACCCCTCAGGACTGTGCGGACACCTGGGTCCTTTGTTAAGTCTTTGGCATTAGTTAGGGATAATTCAGGAAGCTATTATAGTTGTGGTTGAATGTCTACTACTAAAATCTCTCATGGCCTGATAGATTTCAGAAACAGAAAAGATTTTTCCATTGCTCTCCCAGTTGCTAGGATCAGTCAGTCTCCCACATATTTCCGAGAGAGTCCCCTGGGAAGGTAAATTATTAAATAACACGGGCTGCTAGCATCAGTTCAGTTCAGTTTCAGTTCAGTAGCTTAGTCGTGTCTGACTCTTTGTGACCCCGCCTCCCTGTCCATCACCAACTCCCAGAGTTCACTCAAATTCAGGTCCATCGAGTCAGTGATGCCATCCAGCCATCTCATGCTCTATCGTCCCCTTTTCCTCCTGCCTCCAATCCCTCCCAGCATCAAGGTCTCATCCAATGAGTCAACTCTTCGAATGAGGTGGCCACAGTACTGGAGTTTCAGCTTTAGCATCATTCCTTCCAATGAACACCCAGGACTGATCTCCTGTAGAATGGACTGGTTGGATCTCCTTGCAGTCCAAGGGACTCTCAAGAGTCTTCTCCAACATCACAGTTCAAAAGCATCTATTCTTCAGCGTTCAGCTTTCTTCACAGTCCAACTCTCACATCCATACATGACCACAGGAAAAACCATAGCCTTGACTAGACGGACCTCTGTTGGCAAAGTAATGTTTCTGCTTTTGAATACGCTATCTAGGTTGGTTATAACTTTCCTTCCAAGGAGTCTTTTAATTTCATGGCTGCAATCACCATCTGCAGTGATTTTGGAGCCGCCCGGAAATAAATTCTGACACTGTTTCCACTGTTTCCCCATCTATTTTTCATGAAGTGAAGGGACCAGATGCCATGATCATATGGGTTTCAACTCCAGGAACCCTTGTTATTAAACCTTGAAGGTCAGGAATGGTGGCAGTAAGGAGATACCCCTCGTCCAAGGTAAGGAGCAGCGGCTGTGCTTTGCTGGAGCAGCTATGAAGAAAGACCCCATGCCCAAGGTAAGAGAAACCCAAAGAAGATGGTAGGTGTTGCAAGAGGGCATCAGAGGGAAGATACACTGGAACCATACTCACAGAAAACCAGTGAATCTGATCACACTAGGACCACAGCCTTGTCTAACGCAATGAAACCAAGCCACGCCTGCAGGGCAACCCAAGACAGGCGGGTCATGGTGGAGAGGTCTGACAGAATGTGGTCCACTGGAGAA
>SJYA01011759.1:0-11553 GCA_006410615.1 Neotragus moschatus
TTTAGTTCTCATTTTTTTCTAAGAAAAAAGCAACAAGAAAATAATTCAGAGTTTATACAAAACATCTTTACATTATTTTTTTTTTTCCAAAAAGACTAGTATTTACACAAATGGCAATAGAAACAAAAACAAAAAAACCCTTTTGACTGCCACCTGGAAGGGGCTGGCTGTTCTGCTCCCTCTCCCACCTGGCTCTGGAGTGGGCAGCTGGCCAGGAGGCAGTGTGGAGGTGGATGGTGGAAGGCCCAGCTCCTTCCATGGCCACTCTGGGAGCGCCTGCAAGGTGCTTGCAAGTGGCAGTCTGTTAGCAGCCGTGCTGGCAAGGAGCCGGGGTCAAAGTGCACGGCGTGCTGGCCAAGCCCTGGGCAAGCCTCTTCCTCTTTCCAAGCCCCAGACCAAGACTGGGGGGCTAGTGGGAGCTGGGTTAGGGGGACACCCACCTGTGATAGAGCCCAGGAAAGGAGCAGGCCACCTGGCCTTATACCCGCTTAGTTCTCCACCCTGGGCTTCTGTTTTCCCCACCAGGCCAAGGATGCCAAAGGTGAGGGGAGAACAGGGCAGAGGGGAGAGGGGGGAACTCCCAGCTCTGCAGGGCAAATAGCCACCTGGGCACCTCACCTCCCTCCACCCCCCATGAGGTCATCTGCCTGCAGCAGCTCTCCTGTTCCCCAGGCAACAGCCAATTAAGACGTTAATTACCGTGAGAGTGAGGGAGGCAGGAGATGCCCAAGAATCCCACAAGGAAGGGATTTTTTTTTTTTTTTGGTGGAAGGGTGGCAGCCACTACCCCATTGCCAAGATCAGCACTGTAGAAGCAGGGTCAATGGGGGAGGGTGAGACACCTTGCCCAGTGACACTCTTGTCTTCCCTCATGGGCAAGAACAGCCCTGGCCTGCCTCCCCCCGACCCCACCCCTCGCAAAAAAAAAAAAAAATGTCAAGGAGTTTACAAAAGAAGTGCCATCTTATGCTTCCTGGCTGGTCACAACCTGCCCCAGGCCCCTGATACTGGGGTAGGCCAGGCTCAGAAAACCTGGGGAGGGGCTGCCTTTTCCATTTTTCTTAAAAAAAAAAAAAAAAAAATGTCAAGGAGTTTACAAAAGAAGTGCCATCTTATGCTTCCTGGCTGGTCACAACCTGCCCCAGGCCCCTGATACTGGGGTAGGCCAGGCTCAGAAAACCTGGGGAGGGGCTGCCTTTTCCATTTTTCTTAAAAAAAAAAAAAAAAAACAGATGAAAATGAGTTGACAGCTAAAAAATGAACGCAAAACATTAAAAACAGTGATGATAGTGGACAAGCAGTCCTGGGAAGGGAGAAAGGGGGCGAAGTGGGGCAGGGCCAGGGGGGCATCTCCCTGTCTGCTGTCCATCAGTGTCCGACCCTGCCCTCCAAGAAGGGGCACCCCCGCAGAGCCCAGAGGCCTGGCCAGAGGGGGAAGGCACAAGAGCATGGGGGCTGGGGGCACAAGCACCCCCCTTCGAAGCCCAGAGGGTGCAGCAAAAGGGGGATTATAAAAGCCAAGAAACTACAAAACTAAATACAAAGGTGGGCACAGCTGGCAAAGGGAGGGATGTAGGTGAGGAGGGAGAAGTGCAGTCCCGGCTGAGTGTCCCTTGGGACCGAGGCTGCTCAGGCCCTCAGACCTTGTAGTAGATGTTCGCTGGGCTCTGGGGCGGCATCTCCTGGACGATGTAGACGGGGTGCCCGTAGTCCCCACTCACCTTCTCATAGTGGGGGCAGTAGTTGTTTTCTGTAGTCCGTAAGGGGATGATGATGTCGCTGGGCTCGGTGCCCGCAGTGCCACTGCCCCCCTTGGGACTGGCCAGGGTGCTGAGCGAGAGGGCGGGCGCCCGCTGCTGTGTGTGCTTGCGGTGCCGCTTGCGCAGCTTCAGTAGCAGGATGGTCAGGAAGATGATGATGAGTAGGAAGATGACGCAGCCGGCGCCCACAGCTGCAAACAACGCCACCTTGGAGTTGAAGAAGCTGTCGGGGTCCCCGCTACTGCCTCCATTCCCACCAGAGCCACTTTTCTCATCCTGGTTCACAGTCTCTGTGGATGGGGGAGGGAGGGGAGAAAGGTCAGCCAGGGGTCCCAAGGATACATGGCAGATCCTGGGCTATGCCCTGCCTTCCTTCAGAGCTAGCGCCTGAAAGGGCAGCCAAGCAATGGCTTCTGCCCTCTGAGAAACTCCCATATGCTCACCATGCTTGCCATCGGAGTCACCCATGGAACTCCGACCACCAGGGGCCTGCGTGGCCATCTTGATAGTGTTGTCTGCTTCCTTGCTGGGCCGGCTGGTAGTCAGCTGCTCGGGTGTCACAGCATTGGGGTCTGGAGGTGAGGAGAGGGCAAGTAAGCCAGGGAAACTCCAGAAGCATCGGTGCCTTGGTTATGTAGTACCTCCCAGCCAAGAATGGTCCAGATGCTGGACCTCAGATCCTCTATCCCTGCTGCCCCCTCTGCCACTGCTCTCCACGCCCCGACACTCAGTCAGGAGCATCTGTTGCAAAAGCCCAGCTGGGGAGCCCTTGGCCTGGATGCTCACCTTGCCCAACCTTCATGACAATCTTCATGGTGCGTGTGCGGCACACACCTCCCTCTCGGTTCTCCAGTCCCTCCAGACTCCCATTGGATGTAGCTGCAGCAAGAGGCCAGAGCAGTCAGGGGGAGGAGGGGGTCTGCCAGCATTACCTAGAAGCCCTAGAGATGCTTGAGTCCATAACAACAGAATTGGGGACTTGGGAGTTACAAGCAGCCCACCCACCTGTGAGCCTTTCTACTTCTCTCCCACTAGGAAGAGTCTGGGACCTAGCCCCTCCCACAAAGATGCTGCTCCTCTGTCATGACCAGGCCTTGGACTTTCTTTATTAGTTGAACTAAATGTGTCTCCTCATTGGGTAATGTGGCTCAGAGGCCAAGCAATTAGAACTCGCAAGGTAAGGGAGGCTTCTCTACAGACTGGAAAGAATCCTAGATTGGAGGTCAGGAGAACTAGATTGGAGACCCAATCCTTTCTCTCCCTGTGTGATCTAGAGCAAGAAGCCCCTTCACTTCCGGGGGCCTCAGTTTCCTATAAAGAGAAAGGCTGAAGGTCTGCCAATTCTGCCATTCCCAAGATTAGATCTTAGGTGGGCAAAGAAAATAAGAGAGAGAGCACCACGGATTGGAGTCCTCTCTCAACTCTTAAGAGCCAGGGCGAGCTGGCAGCAGACCCCATGGTAATTGTTGAGGCCAGAATTCCAATACCAGGCTAGGAGGAGAGCATGCCAATCCTCAAGGGGACTGGATCAGGCTGGGCCTGAAATGTGTGTGTAGTCTCCTTGTACTGCTCAGAAGTTCCCACCACTACAGGACAAGACAGAACCACATGGTGGGTAGGGACTCACAGGTAATATAGTAATCATGGTGCTTCTTGAACTCCAGGCCCATGTAGTTGGGGCTGAACTCCTGGAACTTGATGGTGAAGCGGATTTCCTGCTCTGGCCTATTGCATGTGACTAGCACATTGGGGTCAAGCACGGTGCTACAGGCCGCTGCCTGCTCAGGCCGCACCAGATACAGCTTGTAGTACTCATAGGGCCGCCCAGCTTCTGCTCGGGGGCAGATGATGTCCAGCTTGTCTCCAATCTTTGGGTAAATCACCAGCCCCTTCCCGCTCAGGAACCTGCCCAAAAACAAAGAGAGATGGTTAGCCTCAACGTTGGGGGCCTCCGGCCATTCCCAGAACCAGGAGAGCAGACAATGAGGACCTGGCTAGGCCCACTGGGTAGAGATGGAGAGGACAGACATTCTGTGCCTTCAACGTTATGCTGCGGGTGGGGAAAGAGAACCACGCTGCCAGCAGGGCGTGGAAGGGGTGGCCCATGGGCAAGGCTGCCAGGCTTTGACTGTTCGGCAGGGCAGGGCACTACCTAGCTGGGAGAGCCCTTTGTCCTAATGTGGTATTTCCGCAGGGGGCTGACGTGGCAGATGGGCTGGGCACCAAAGTGTCGGGTTTGGGCTGCCTGGAGGTGGTGGCCCTGTCCTCCTCTCACCCCCAACACATTCACAGTCCTTCATAGCCACTGCTACCAGCTCCTCAGCACACACACATGTGTATGCACTTATGTGCACAGAACACAGAAACACACACAGAACAAGCCCACACATGCCCTAGAAACCACCCCCGCAGCTCCCAGTCAACGGCTGGGGGTGCACAACCTATCTGAGACCCATGTCTTCTCCCCCATTCATGCTAATCTTGGGCATGATAAGGAGATAGGAACAGACCTTACCTAGAGCCAAGGGATAATGGGCATAGTCTCCAGCCAGGTAAAGCTCCACATAGCTCTCTCCACTCCCCACTCCCACTGCCTGGCATCCTACCAGGACTCATCCCACCCCCATGATGCAAGAGCCCAAATGCCCAAATCTGACCAGTCTCACTGCTAAGAAGAACAGAGAAAGGGAAGAAGAGGCCCAAGCAGCAATGATAGATCATATAGGACAGGGCCCCAAGAACCTTGCTCACCCACCTTTTATTGACCATACACACACACACACTGACTCTGTTCCCAATCCTGAGAGAAAATGGATAAATGCCTTCTGAGCCAGGTTCATCTTCTGATCCAGAAGGCCAGACACTGGGAAATAGCAAGGGGATGGCAGCTGCCTGGGGCCACTGATTCATATCATCCTGTCCTTGCCTAAGCACACAGTAAGTTCTCTCAGCCATTTCTGAGCCTGGGAAATGTAGGAGAAAGAAGACATGCCTTGGAATCAGACAGACAGGGGCCCTTACAAGCTCTGCGACCTTGCAGGAGCTGCCTGAACTCCCTAAGCTTCTGTGTCCTCACCTATAAGCTGGGAGTGGTAAGAGTCCCACCTCTAAGGAAGGTGGAGGGGAGACATGATGGCATGTATAGAGCACACAGTTGGCATTCAACCATTTGACTCCTGCTTAGAAATAGTCTGGTCCACCAAGAGGCAGGAAACCAGACACAAACACCAAGGACCTATGAGCCCAGTCTTGTTTCTTGGGTAGGATAGAGGAAAAGATGATACAGCTCCATCCATAAGGACTTTACTGTCTAGTGTGGGTTGGAAAAATAAATGGTTCATGTGGCAGCAATGGACAGCACCAGGCTAGCTGGAGGCTATATGCAAGGATGGTGGCTCAAAAGGCAAGGGCTGGAAGCAGAGAGAGGAAGTACACAGCTCACCTGACAGGACAGTCAGAAATGGTCCCATAGATCGCTCCTTGGCCTTTTGGCTAAGATGAAGTGTAGAAATGGTCTCACAGAAAGAGTAGGATGAAAGCAGGTCCCAGGGGAGGAATAAGAAGTCAACACCCAGCAAGAATAGACAGCAATGGCAGGGACACAAAATCTAGGCCAGGGATTGTCCCAGTGATGGGTAGAGAAGAGCAGAAGTGGCAGAAAAGCTCATCTGGGGTCAGACTGAAAGGCAAGGGTTACAACAATCAGTGTGGGTTTCATGCAGTTGGGGACAGACTCTCCAGCAGGAAGGGCCCTGAAGAGCTGAAAGCAGTGCTTCAACGGAATGAAGCTGATAATGGAAAAACATGGTTCCACTCCCCAAGGACCCATTCCACAGCAGGGACTACAAGGGAGCTCAGTATCCTCACCTGATGGAGGGAAATGATATCCAAGGAGGTAAAGGAACTAGACCAAGCAGATGAAGTATATGAAGAACAGCAGCCCTCTCTCCATGTCCAGGGAGGCTCCACTAAGCTGGAATCTTCCATCCTGCTGTGCAGGAGGGTAAAAGTCACAACGAGAAGGTCTCCCCACTTAGTACCTGGCTTTACTAAAATCCAGAGGGCCAGCAAGGAAGCAGGCATGGGATGGAGGCCCACACAAACATTTAAGAGAAAACACCTCCAACTCCATACACCACAAAAAGCCAAGAAGTTTCACCAAAGCCTTCATAATTCCCAAGGCATCTTTCACTTTCTAATCCTCATACTGGTTCCAGCCAGGCAGTAGGATTAGACAACTTCTAACAACTAGAAGGAATCTTTGAGAGCCACTGCGTCCAAGCTCCTCATGTGAGGGAATGAGCAACCAGATGAATGTTCCTATTGAGGGGTGCTCAAAGCCAAGCCAGGGAGCCTAAACTCACCCAGGATGTTATCCTCCAGAGGTCTAAGAGTACCTGAAACACTGGCTGAATCCTCGTACAGCTTCTCCTCCACAAGACCCTACCTGGAGATGACAGCAGGTAGACAGCACGCACAGGGGTACAGGCCAGCTCTCTTTTCTAACCACTTGGCCCGCCTTACCCATCAGGGAGTTTTGTCAACTCTGAGCAGTCTCCCATCACCACTTGGGTTCTGGAGCCCTGGAGCCTAGACACAACCAAGGAAACAGATGTCTACATAGTGGGTGGAGGAATGGGAAAGAGAGAAGACTATTGCCCCCAGTACCCCTCAGACGCTCATCAACCTCAGCGAACAGGCTTCATAAATATGCATGAGCTTATTTGCATAGCAGCTGGCAGAGGGAAACTCACCTTCCCCTAAAATGCAGAAGGGAGCGGAGCCTGATGAGACCTGCCTTCCCTGACCCTGGTGCACCATGATGGTGCCTTCTCAGCCTCTGTCTTCCCCACCACTGAGAAAAGTGCATCTGGGCCTGCGAGAAGCCCCAGAAAGTGGTGAGGGGCCATGAGGGGTGGGTGTGCAGCCTGTGAGAGTGAAGCCTGAGGTCAGGTAATATGCTAGTCATCCTCTACAGCAGGGACCCTGCCGGTCTCCCTTTATATCCACCAGGAGTAGGGGCTGAGAGGAAGAGGACGAGAGCGCCTAGTTAAACTGTTTACCCCCCAGTTTTCAAAAACTAGCACTCCTTCCATCATCAAACCAAGCTTTTCTGTCTGGGGCCACCCCCAGACAAAGCCCTTTTCTAGAAAATAAGGGGATTGACATGGCCCAGCAGGAAGCCTGTAGCAGGTCACCATGGTAACCCCTGAGGCTTTCCCTCCTTAGCCTCTGATAGCCCCTGGGACCCCAGAGAGCCACCCCAGGGAGTAGAAGGACTTTCGGGAGGTGGCCTGAGCATTCAGGCTCCTATCTGTGGCCTGCCTCTTCCCCTCCACCTTAACCTAAGTCTCTTCTCCAGGCTGCCTACTGAGCTTAAAGAATTCTAGAAGGGGAGAAGCCTGAGGGTCTGGCACAGTAGCCAGTACTGGTCAGAGGCCAACTACCCCCCTGCTTCTTTGTCCAGCTAAGCCCCTATTCACCCAAAAACCAACAATCGAAAGCAGGGAGAGTTTTGGATCTGTGGAGGTTGTGTCTAGAAACCTGCCCACATTCCACCAGCTCTACATTTCTGTCCCTCTCACCCTTCCCTCAGGCCCTAGGAACTTGTGGTCAGAGACTGCCCAAAAGGACAAGTCCGGTCCTAGGCCACGCCACCACAGGTTTGGTAGAAGACTCTAGCCACAGCTTTGATTCAGTGACTTCAGCACCCCCAAGGGTGGCAGGACCAGTGGAGGACAGACCCCAAGCCAGAGCTCAAGTCTACACTCATTCCAGCAAGGGTGGAGAGTCCCCAAATTAAAGGCTCCTCTTTCACTCCCCCAGCTCCACCCAGCCCCCGAGGCAGCAGGAGCAGGCCTGGCGTGTCCCAGCAGTGCCCGCCCAGGCGTGGGTGGGCAGGAACAGCAGCTGGGTCCTGGCACACACACAGTGCTGTCGGAGGCAGGGAAGCCAGAAGAGCCCAGAGGAAGCCACCCCTCACACACACACCTACACTAAACCATGCCTCCCCTCTGCCCCACCTGGCCAACACTAGGGCCCACTGGGGGCTCAACAGCCCCTTCCTTGTTGTCTGCTTTCTGTGGGGTCCCTAAAAGGCAGTGAGACTCCTGGCCCAGAGAGGAACCAAGGCTGCTGTTTAGAGCTCAGGAGGAAGTGTGCCAGGCATGAGGCTGGCTGCCTCTAGATCATCCCGAGCAGCCTGCCCTCAGATGGTGGCCTAGGAAAGTCAAATTAGGAAGCTGGAGCACTGCTCATCCCACGTGGGCAGGGCCTGAGTCACAAGGACAGACGCACACACACCTGTGAAGTGAGAGGGGAAGCCGGCGGCTAGAGCCAGCGCCTCCTCCCAAACCCTGTCTCTCCCATATCCCAAGGCAGCAGGATGGTGTGGAAAGAACAGCACAAGGCAACTCTCCCCGCTAGGAGCTGACTGACTTGAAACAAGTCACTTTCCTTTTCCGGGCAAATGCCTCCTCATCTGCAAAACAGGGACAATTCTAACTTCCCAGGGCTGCTGGGAACATCCAATGAGTTCACATATGAAGATGCTTTGGAAGTAGCAAGGTACTGCCCAACTGTTAGTTAGCACACCAAATACCATTTAGAAGAAGCTGAAGAAGCTTACTACACTCCTGGCTGCCAGCGCCCCTACCCAAAATGACTACCATGAAAATCCACCCAGGAGGGGCTGCCACAACGCCCAGGGCAATTAACCCCCAATATGGCTGGTGAGTATCGCCCTACCTCAGCTCCCCTAATAATCATAGGGTGGATCCTCCCCTTAAACCTACTGTTCCCATGGCAACCAGCAGCCTCCTGGCTGGCCTACCTGCTCCATAACCCCAACACCAAAAAACAGTGATACACAGTAGTATCCAGGGCCCACCCATCCCCACCCACCACAGTTGCTGAGGCAGTGGAGAGCCTGAGAGGAGAAAGGGAACCCTAGATTCAGCTCCTGGCCCAGCCTCACCAGGCCCTTCTTGCCCTGGACTGAATGCCTGGGGTTGGGGGAGGGAGGGAGGGGAACAGGGAACTTTAGGAGCTGCTGGGTTCCCATCGCTTTCAGGCCCCCACCTGTGGCCAATCAGCCACAAAGTAAAAGAGGTCAGGTCCCTAGCCGCCCCGGAAAGGGGGCCCCCCGAGCTGGCCTCCCCAGGACTGTGAGCTGGAACAGCTGTGAGGGGGCTGGGACCAACACTTTGGCTTACAACAGGCAAGCCTGGGTTGGGGTCTGCAGCTGCCCCCACCCGTGCTGGATGGAGTCAAGGGTCCTGGATGCCAAGCTGAAACCCCCACCCCCACCCCTTGCAGGGAAGGTGTAATATGATCTCAGGCACATTCCCACTCCCTGGAGGTGGGGGAACCTGAGTGGGGGGCAGGAAAGGGTCAGAACGGGACTGAGAGACTGAACTGCAGCAGCTGGACTTGGCTGAGGACTCAAGTATGAGGCCTGCCGGCTGCCCCAAGCTCTCAGGGGAGGAGGCTGGAGGAGGGGGCTGCCCTGGGACCTTCCATCACAGCCCCCACCCCCACCGATCCAAGCATGCTCACGCACTCTGGTTCCTCCCAATCTCTAGCGGGCCCAGACCCATCTTCTCACACTGCACTCACTGGGCAAATCTGACAAGAGGGGCCAAGGAGACAGATGCTCTTGCCACCAGAGACTATCACCCTGGAAGGCCCCAGCACCAATTGGGGTAAGATGCTGAGAGTCTGGAGTCAGCCCTTCCAGCTCCCTTCTCCTGGTCAGAGCTGGGGCTCCCTGTACCCTGGAAGCTGGAAACACACCCCCAGCCCCACCACTTCTTTATTTTGATTTTTTTTTCCCAAGGAGGAAGCAATTAAGCAGGGTTTATGGGCACTGGGAGATTTTTTTGGGGGGAGGGGGTTGCCAGCTTCTGACAGGACTGAGGAGAGAAACCAAAAGCCAGGAGGAAGAGGGAGGGAAGAGAAAATGAGCCTGCGAGGGAGAGCACAGGCATGTGCGAGAAACAAAAGGACTTGAGAAAAAGAGGCAGAGAGTGACTAAGAGTGAGAGGGAGCGTGAGGAAGAGGGAGAGCCGGCAAGTCGAGCTGCAGAGGGGAGGTGAACTCGACTCACACAGGGTGTGAGAGGGTGAACCAGCAAGAGCCTGAGAGGGAGAAGTCAGGCAGGAGGCAAAGAGGGAGACTCGGACAGAAAGAGACTTGGGAGCTCAAGGCTTGGGCGCGGTGGCAGAGGCAGCCCCCAGAGCTCAGAGTGAAGCTGAGGGCAGTGCCTTCCTCTTGTCCTCCTGCACCCCGCCCCCCGCAACCCGTGCCAACACACACAGACAGGCTGCATTCCAGACCCCGGAGTATAGACAGAACATGGATTGGGGGACCATAGGGGCACCAGGATCCGTCCCCCACTGTTCCTAGAATCTGCTCAATTACAGGGTGGAATTCGTGCAGGTCCTACTGAGGCCCCAGCCACCACCCCCACCACCCCCAGGATGCCTGCCCTCAGCCTGAAGTGGATCTGGGAGGGGGGCAGATCTCAAAAACCTGTAAACTGGTCCAGAGCACTCAAGGCTCAAAACACAAAAAGGGTGAAGCTCAGGGAGATCTTGTTTCTCCCAGTTCCCACCCCCCGCACTCTGCAGGAGGGCTTCCTTCCAGCTGTGGAGCAGCATGCTATCTCTGGTTAGAGACCCGAGAGAGCAATTAGGTCACTCCCATGAGCCCCTATGATGGGCTACCCCAGGCGGATTTCAGCTCTCTCCATACTCGAGAGAGCATTTCCAGCCTCCACCTTCACAGGAGAGAACTGGGAGCCTCACAATCTTTCTCCTTGGGCTGAGCAGCCCCAGGCCCCAAGACCATTTTGAGTCCCTGCTGTTAGCAGAGCATTGTGCCCAGTTTGGCTTCTGAGTAAAGAAGAAATTCTTGTCAATGCCTTTCCTTGTACCCTGACCATGGTTTAGACATCCCACTAACCGATAAATAGGACCCTACCTTAACTCAAGGAGAAGAGAACTAAAGAAGCTGCCCTCTTCCACTCCAGGGCTGAGAGATGCACCGCCCCTGGAACCTAAGAGGCCAAGGCAGGCAGGAGCTCGGGAAGTTAACCCGGAGCCCAGGAGAGTGGACAGAAAGAGATTCCAGATATAGGAATCATACAGAAAGCGCAGGCCTAGGGCCCCGTTTCCCACTAAGTAAGGTGTCCGCACACTGCTGGGCCCTCCAGAAAACAGGAAGGAAAAGCAATTTTGACCCTGGGTTCCAACCTAAGTCCTGGATGCCAAAAGAGGAAAAGGTCCAGAGGTCACTACACAACCCAGCGACTCCCCACTAACAGCCCAGAAACCATTGAGCCACCGCCCAGAAAGGTGTGTGGTTGGGGTAGAGGGGGAGGTTGGGCGAGGATTGCGAAGGGGAAGGAGAATAGAGAAAAGAAAGGATCTCCTCTACATAACTGCCTCCCCAACCCCTTTGGGAAAGCTAAGCACAACTCCCCAATCTGAGGGACGGGGAAGATGGGGAGGAGCAATGGGATCAGCCTGGGCAGGAATCTTTCATTTGCCACCCACCTCCCTCGCCAGCTCGGCCGCCACACTCCACCCCGGCCAGCCCTGGAAGCTCTGCTGTCGGCTCCATTGGACCCCCGACGGGCGATGGATCGAACCCACCTCCCCCCTCCAACAAAACCCCTTTCCCACTCCGCCTCTCTCCACCCGCCGCCTTTGTGAGCCTGGGAGCGGCGCCCGCCCTTCCACGGCCCCAGCAGGGAGAAAGGTGGCGGGGGTTGGGGGGGGGGGGCGGGGGG
>SJYA01011761.1:0-12006 GCA_006410615.1 Neotragus moschatus
ATATTCATCAGTGATATTGGCCTATAGTTTTCTATTTTTGTGGCATCTTTGTCAGGTTTTGGTATTAGGATGATGGTGGCCTAGTAGAATGTTTGGAAGTTTATCCTCCTCTGAAATTTTCTGGAAGAGTTTAGGTAGGATAGATGTTAGCTCTTCTCTAAATTTTTGGTAGATTTCAGCTGTGAAGTCATCTGGTCCTGGCCTTTTTTTTTTTTTTTTTTGATGAGTCTGGCTAATGGTTTGTCTATTTTATTTATGTTCTTGAAGAACCAGCATTTAGCTCTTTTGATTTTTGCCATGGTCTTTTTGTTTCTTTTGCATTTATTTCTGCCCTAATTTTTGTGATTTCTTTCCTTCTACTAACCTGNTTTTTTTTTTTTTTTTTGATGAGTCTGGCTAATGGTTTGTCTATTTTATTTATGTTCTTGAAGAACCAGCATTTAGCTCTTTTGATTTTTGCCATGGTCTTTTTGTTTCTTTTGCATTTATTTCTGCCCTAATTTTTGTGATTTCTTTCCTTCTACTAACCTGGAGTTCTTCATTGCTTCCTTTTCTAGTTGCTTTAGGTGTAGAGTTAGGTTATTTATTTGATTTCTCTCCCGTTTCTTGAGGTAGGCTTGCATTGCTATGAATCTTCCCCTTTAGTTCAATTCAGTCAGTCAGTCATGTCCGACTCTTTGGGACCCCATGAACCACAGCCCACCAGGCCTCCCTGTCCATCACCAATTCTCGGAGCCCACCCAAACCCATGTCGATTGAGTCAGTGATGCCATCCAACCATCTCATCCTATGTTGTCCCCTTCTCCTCCGGCCCTCAATATTTCCCAGCATCAGGGTCTTTTCCAGTGAGTCAATTCTCTGCATGAGGTGGCCAAAATATTGGAGTTTCAGCTTCAACATCAGTCCTTCCAATGCAGATTCAGGACTGATCTCCTTTAGAATGGACTGGTTGGATCTCCTTGCAGTCCAAGGGACTCTCAAGAGTCTTTTCCAACATCACAGTTCAAAAGCATCAGTTCTCCAATGTTCAGCTTTCTTTATAGTCAACTCTCACATCCATACATGACCACTGGAAAAACCATAGCCTTGATCAGAGGGACCTTTGTTGGCAAAGTAATGTCTCTGCTTTTTAATATGCCGTCTACATTGGCCATAACTTTCCTTCCAAGGAGTAAGCATTTTTTAATTTATTGGCTGCAATCACCATGTGCAGTGATTTCTGAGCCCAGAAAAATAAAGTCAGCCACTGTTTGCACTGTTTCCCCATCTATTTGCCATGAAGTGATGGGATTGGATGCCGTGATCTCAGTTTTCTGAATGTTGAGCTTTAAGCCAGCTTTTTAACTCTCCTCTCTCACTTTCATCAAGAGTCTCTTTAGTTCCTCTTCACTTTCTGCCGGAAGGGTGGAGTCATCTGCGTATCTGTAGTTATTGATGTTTATCCCAGCAATCCTGATTCCAGCTGTGCTTCATCCAGCTCAGCATTTCTCATGATGTACTCTACATATTATTAACCAGGGTGACAATATACAGCCTTGATGTACTCTTTTTCCTATTTGGAACCAGTCTGTTGTTCCATGTCCAGTTCTAACTGTTTCTTCCTGCCCTGCATATAGGTTTCTCAAGAGTCAAGTCAAGTGGTTTGGTATGCCCATCTTTTTCAGAATGTTCCCTTTAGCACTAATTTTACTGAATCCCATAAGTTTTGGGTTGTTATGTTTTCATTTTCATTCGTTTCTATGCATATTTTGATTTCTGTTTTGATTTTTCTGTGATTTATTGATTTTCCCGAAGTGTCTTTTTTTTTTTTAGTTTTCATATGTGTTTATTTTTCATAGTTTTTTCTCTGTAGTTGACATCTAATCTTAGCACATTGTGATTAGAAAAGATTCTTGAGAAAATTTTGATTATTTTGAATTTACCAAGATATAGATATATGGCCCAGGGTTAGATATATGATCCAGGATGTTATCTATCCTGGAGAAAGTTCCGTGTGCACTTGAGAAAAAGGTGAAATACATTGTTCATTGTAAAATGTCCTATAGGTATCAGTTGGGTCTAACTGGTCCAGTGTATCATTTAAAGTTTGTGTTTACTTGCTAATTTTTTGTTTAGTTGATCTATCCATAGGTGTGAGTGAGGTATTAAAGTCTCCCACTATTATTGTGTTACTGTTAATTTCCCCTTTCATACTTGTTAGCATTTGTCTTACATATTGTGGTGCTCCTATGTTGGGTGCATGTATATTTATAGTTGTTATATCTTCTTCTTGGATTGATCCTTTGATCATTATTTAGTGGCCTTCTTTGTCTCTTTTCACAGCCTTTGTTTTAAAGTCTATTTTATCTGATATGAGTATTGCCACTCTTGCTATTATTTGGTCTCTGTTTGCATGGAATATTTTTTTCCAGCCGTTCACTTTCAGTCTGTATGTGTCCCTTGTTTCAAATGAGTCTGTTGCAGGCAACATATATAGGTGTCTTATTTTTATACCCAATCAGCCAGTCTTTGTCTTTTAGTTGGGATATTTACATAAGTATGATCCCATTGCCATTTACTTTATTGTTTTGGGTTCCAGTTTATACACCCTTTCTGTGGTTCCTGTCTAGAGAAGATCCTTTAGCATTTGTTGGAGAGCTGGTTTGGTGGTGCTGAATTCTCTCAGCGTTTGCTTGTGTGTAAAGTTTTGATTTCTCCTTCATATTTGAATGAGATCCTTGCTGGGTACAGTAATCTGGGCTGTACGTTATTTTCTTTCATCACTTTAAGTATGTCCTGCCATTCCCTTCTGGTCTGAAGAGTTTCTATTGAATGATCAGCTGTTATCCTCATGGTAATCTCCTTGTGTGCTATTTGTTGTTTTCCCCTTGCTGCTTTTAATATTAGTTCTTTGTGTTTAATCTTTGTTATTTTGATTAATATGTGTCTTGGGGTGTTTCACCTTGGGTTTATCCTGTTTGGAACTCTCTGGGATTCTTAGACTTGGGTGGTTATTTCCTTCCACATTTTAGGAAAGTTTTCAAGTATTATCTCCTCAAGTATTTTCTCATGGCCTTTCTTTTTGTCTTCTTCTTCTGGGACTCATAATTCTAATGTTGGGGCATTTGACATTGTCCCAGAGGTTTCTGAGATTGTCCTAATTTCTTTTATTTCTTTTTTCTTTCTTCCTCTCCACTTCATTTATTTCTACCATTCTATCTGCCACCTCACTTATCCTATCTCTGACTCAGAAGATAGGATATTCTATCTTATTCTACTGTTGGTTCCCTCTAGAATGCTTTTGATCTCAGCTATTGCATTATTCATTATTGATTGACTCTATTTTATTTCTTCTAGGTCCTTGCTAAACTTTTCTTGCATCTTCTCAATCCTTTTTTCCAGATTATTTATCTGTAACTCCATTTTGTTTTCAAAAAATTGGATCATTTTTACTATCATTATTCTGAATTATTTCTTAGTTAGACTCCCTATCACCACCTCTTTTGTTTGGTTTGGTGGGCTTTTATCATGTTCTTTTAACTGATGAATATTTCTCTGCCTTTTCTTCTTGTTTAGGTTGCTGTGTTTTGGGTGGCCTTTCTGTACATTGGAAGTTTGTGGTTCCTCTTTATTGTGGAGGTTCCTCCCTGTGGGTGGGGTTGGAAGAGTGGTTTGTGAAGGTTTCCTGGTTAGGGAAGCTTGCATCAGTGTTCTGGTGGGTGGAGCTGGATCTCCTCTCTGGAGTGCAATGAGTGTCCAGTAGTGAATTTTGAGGTGTCTATAGGTTTGGTGTGACTTTTGGCTCCCTGTATTTTTGTGTTTGGGGGTTATGTTCTTGCTTTGTTGGAGAATTAGCTTGCTATGCCTTGCTCTGAAACTTGCTGGCTCTTAGGTGGAGCTTGGTTTCAGAGTAGGTATGGAGGCTTTTGGATGAGCTTTTGTCAGTGAATGGTCCCTAGAGTCAGGACATTTCTGGTGATCTCAAGTTTTGGTTTTGGGCCTCCTGCCTCTGGCTTTCAGTCTTATTCTTGTAGTAGCCTCAAGACATCTCCATCTGTACAGCACTGATGATGAAACACCTAGGTTAATGGTGAAAAGACTGTTCACAGTGAGGGACACCCAGAGAGGTTTACAGAATTACATGAGGAAGAGAAGAGTGAGGAGGGAGATAGAGGTGACCAGGAGGTAAAAGAGAGGGAATCAAAAGAGGAGAGAGCAGTTCTAGCCAGTAATCAGTTTCCTATTTGCTCTCCACTGTCTGGAACACTCAGAGAGGTTCATGGAGTTCCATAGAGAAGAGAAAAGGGAGGAAGGAGATAGAAGTGACCAGGAGGAGAGGAGGGGGAGTCAAAAGGAGAGAGACCAATCTCTCCTGTGATCAGTTCCCTAAGTTTTCTCCACACAGCCTGGAACACCCAAAGAGATTAACAGAGTTAAGTAGAGAAGATAAGAGTGAAGGAGGAGATAGAGGTAACCTAGGGGAGAAAAATGAGAATCAAAAGGGGAGAGAGAAATCAAGCCAGTTATCACACTCCTAAGTAAAAAATGGGTACTGAAGATTGGATTCTCAAAGGTACAAAACTGATAACAAATACCAAAAGGCAAAGATTAAAAATCTAGAGGTTAGACTTTCAAACATACAATATTAAAAAAAAAAAATTTCAAAAGTTATATAAAAAATAGGAAATTTGCTTTAAAAATAGGGTCTTTTTTCATGGTAATAGTAGGTTTTAACATGAAAATTAAAGAAATAATGGTGACCTTAAAAATAAAGAATTAAGAAGAAATTTAAAAATGATAGTAGTAAAATATAACTAGGAATTTCTCTGGAGTTGTTGAGAGCAGTGTCTGGTCAGTTCAGTTTCAGATAGTTCCTTGTTCCACCGTATACTTCTTCTCAAGGTGTATAGGTCCCTTCCAGTGTAGTCATGTTAACTACAGTGTTTTAATCTGTTGCACCTGTCACTTCCAGAGCAGTTCCCTCTTCTTTGTTTATTTTGGCTTCCTCTGTTTGCAAGTGTCTTCAGTATCTAACTTCTGCCTTGACACAAGGGGGCAAAGTTGGTCATTCATTTAGGCTCACTTGTTCAACTCTGCTGTGGGGAGGGAGGAACACTGCATACAAATAACACTGGCATGTGTGGGGACTGTTCGCAGTGTCTGGGTCACACTGGGTTTGCCCCCACTCATGGCATGTGTGTGCTTTCCTGGTCTACACTGCGTAGGCTTCAGGTTGCTCTGTCAGGAACTGTCTGAGGTGGGCCTTGGGTTGCATGCACTTCCCAGATCTACATCACTCAGGTTTAGGTTCTCAGGTATTCCACAAAGGCACAGACTTAGTTGGGCCTGCATTTTTTGCCTGCGTTTTGTGCTCTTCCCAGGCCCAAGCAGCTCAGGCGACCAGGTGCTTGGTGAGTGCACACTCCCTAGGTGCAGTGCATCTTATCACCTCCCCGGTCCTAGCCAATTGTTTTCCTGGGTGCTGTGTGTCTCTTCTGGGGAGCTGATCTCTGGCTGCGACCCTCCTGACAGATGTCAACCGTCCAGGATCCCAGAAAGACTTGGTTAGTGACCGAGAGCCTGCTCACGGTTTGGTAGAGGATGCCGTCTCTGGGGCTGAGTTTACCCCTTTCTTTCTGGCTCTGGCTGGCACCTGCCTGCCTCCCTGTGTCAGTAGGGGATGGGCCAGTCTGCAGCTGGCTAGCTCTCCTCTGGTATTCACTCAGTCCTTTGTTCTGTGATCTACCCAGCAGTGCATTAGGGTAGAACTTTTCACAGGAAAGTTCTCTCTTTCTCCTGTTTATTTATTTATTTTTTTTTTCTTTTCTCCCCTCTCTGGCTATCCAACGGTTTGGGTTTCTTTCTCTTTCTCACATTAGCTCCCTTGGGTTGCCCTCAGGGCATTCAGGCCCAGTCCTTACCCTAAGCAGTGCAGCCTGCGCCTCCCTGTTCAGCCCCTGCTTTCTGGTGGCTGATGCAAGCGTCTGGGCTACTTCTCTGCTAGGAGTTGTAGCTGGACCTGTAATCTGTGAATTTTATTTATTTATTTTTTCCTCCTGGTTATGTTGCACTCTGAGATCCCAAAATCCCACAGATCTGCTGATGAGAGGGTCTTCTGGCGTTTGGAAACTTCTCTTTTAAGACTGCCTCCCTGGGATGGTTCTCCATCCCTAACTCTTTGCTCTCTCTTTTTTTGTCTTTTATATTTTGCCCTACCTCCTTTTGAAGACAATGGGTTGCCTTTCTGGGTGCCTGGTGTCCTCTGCTAGTGTTCAGAAGTTGTTTTGTGGTATTTGCTCTGCATTCAAATGACCTATCAATTTTTTTGTGGGGGAGAAACTGGTCTCCCCGTCCTATTTCTTCACCATCGTAGGGCCGCCTCCAGATTTTTATTTTAAAATTATGTTTTGTTGCAGTATAATTGCTTTACAGTGTTGTGTTCCTAAATATTTTGCAAAGTGAGAATTTTGGTACCACAAATACATGCTTTAAATTTCAGATCTGTCACATATTACTTGTTTGAACTTTCAGAGCCAAATGAAGTAATCTAAATGCTAATAAACTCTCTTGCATTGAGGATAGAAGTATCCAATATTCCTAAGGGGTCAACAGCTTAGTCAATATATGTGAAAAGCTTAGGCATAGTTCCTTCCTGTTGGTAAGTGCATGACTATCACTGAGGATGAAATTTCTGGCTTTTCTTTCTACCTCTCAAGTGCCTCCATTGTCCTCCCCACCTTGGTCCACAATTCCACAACCTTATTTCAGTTCCTTGTCATCTTTCCTGTTTATCACTGCTGGTATCCCACTAGCAGATACTCCCATTAATCCAGTGAGATATTTCTAGATGGAAAAGCTGATCATGGAACTCTCAGAGTTACATTCAATCCTAGTGACTCCCCATTGCAGAATGAAGCCAAAGTTCTGTAGTTTCAACCAAGAGGCTCTCTCAGCATCCTTACTGCCAGTTTCACCCTCACACTGCCCTGCTCTTGTCCACACTGATCTCATAAACCTGGAACTTGACTGCCAGTTTCCCTGATGCCACAGTGTTAATTCTCAGTGTCATCATGCACCCAATTCTCTCCGCTTGGAGTCTCACCATAGGTTTATTTGGAATTTTTAAAATCTCTTCTCCAACTTTGAAACTCTGTCTCCTCTCAGACTGCCTAGAGTCGTTTCTTTCTTGAAACTTTATTTCCTTAACATCTTCACAAGAAATGGACATTTCCTCATGAACTTAATTTAGTTGTACATCCATCACTGTAGCTTTCATATAATTTTGTGATTTTTTCCCTCCACTAGACTATAAGTGCCTTGAGACATATAGCAATGTTATTCATAATCACCAACTTCCTTCCAGCATATTTGGCTGAGAACACTAGCTAAACAAATATATATTGCATGAACTCAGAAAACTATGGTCTCAAAAAAAAAAAAATACTGGTAATAAAAGATAATGAAAGACAGAACAGAAGAAAAGAAATGCTAAAATAGGTGTTGAGAACATACACAGCAATGATTTTCATGTTCTCAGATTAGGTTCCATTCCATATACAGAGGAGTCTGGCACGCTACAGTCCATAGGGTCACAAAAAGTTGGGTACAACTGAGAGACTAACACTTTCACTTTGCAAGAATTAAATAGAATAGAATAAATGAAACGCGCAAAATTATAATAGTGCATTATATCTAGTAAGGATGCATAAGAATCACTTCTCAGCTCTCTTTGCTTAGTCATATGTGTGTGTGTGGGGGGTAGGTCAGAAGGTAAGGAATCCGTCTGCAATGCAGGAGACCTGGTTTGATCCCTGGGTCTGGAAGATCCCTTGGAGAAGGAAATGGTTACCCACTCCAGTATTCTTGCCTGGAGAATTCCAAAGACGGAGGAACCTGGTAGGCTACAGTCCCTGTGATCATAAAGAGTCAGACACGACTGAGCCACTAACACTACTGTGCTATGTATGTGTGTGTACCTCTGTGTGTGTGTGTATTTCTGTGTGCAGATATGCTAGATCACTATGTAAAAGGCATGCTTCACTATGGGACATAGAAAAACTGTCTGGAATCCACTGAAGTAAAGTCAAGAAGGGCAAGTTTTAAAAGGGCAGTTCCTGCTAATGAGGGAAATACAATATGAATAAAGAACAGAAGAGCCAGGTTTCAGAGTGAAGAAGCAGCTGTGTGGGTGCTGAAGTACTGCAGTTTCAAGGGAGCATAGACCACTGGATCTTAATCACTTCACTTACTCCACTTACCTCACCATTTTATCAAGGTCAGGTACCTGATCTAATTGCTATTCCTGTACCTGTGAAAGTGAAGTCGCTCAGTTGAGTCCGACTCTTTGGAACCCCGTGGACTGTAGCCTACCAGGCTCCTCCATCCATGGGATTTTCCAGGCAAGAATACTGGAGTGGGTAGCCATTTCTGTCTCCAGGAGAGCTTCCTAACCCAGGGATTAAACCCAGGTCTCCCGCATTGTAGGCAGATGCTTTATCTGAGCCACCAGGGAAGCCATTCCTGTACTTATTCTTATTTATTTACCACACTAGTTTTCATTTAGTCCAACAGTGGATAAGCTTGGCACTATTCTCATTTTTCTCTGTGGAATTCTCCTTTGCTATTCTTGGGCTTTAGGCTTTTATTTTGACACATCCAGTAGGTGTCCTTTTGGACACTAGCTCTTGTTCTGTTCCTTTTATATCATGCAAAGGCCACCACAGATCATATCCTATAATATCCTACACTTGCCACGTCTGTCTATCCCCTTTCTTCAGAGAATTATCCCTGAGGACAGAGATCATACATATATTTATTTCATAGTACTCTGCCTTTTCTATTATAATATAAGATCCAAATTATCATGAATCTCCTCTGCTTGGGTTCACATTAGGGGTTTCATAAATGTGTATGTAAAGAGCTGACTCATTTGAAGAGACCCTGATGCTGGGAAAGATTGAGGACAGGAGGAGAAGGGGACGACATAGGATGAGATGGTTAGATGGCATCACCAACTCAATGAACATGGATTTGGGTGGGCTCCAGGAGTTGGTGATGGACAAGGAGGCCTGGCATGCTGCGGTTCATGGGGTCACAAAGAGTCAGCCACAACTGAACTGAACTGAAATGTGTATGCGTGTGTGCTGTAACTTCAGTTGTGTCCAACTCTTTGCAACCCTAGGGACTGTAGCCCACCAGGCTCTCCTGTCTATGGGATTCTCCAGGCAAGAATACTGGAGTGGGTTACTATGCCCTCCTCCAGGGGATCTTCCCAACTCAGGCATTGAAGAAGTTTCATAAATGTGTCCAACTTTATAGAAAAAGTAAAGTGGAAATGAAAATTCGTGAATAAGATGGCCAGAAAGGTAAAACTAGATTAAGTATAGTGGAATCAAAATAAAACTGTTAAGTGAAATTTGATAAAAATCTAAGACTAACTACTTAAAAAAGAGTTATTAAAAACTCTTAAGTAAACTAAGTTAATTTAGTAAATTAATAACATCTACTTGCTTATTAAGTGAATAAATTGGTAAAGAATGGAAAATGAAAACATAAAAGTACACTTTTTAGAAAACTATGAAGCATGCACTTACAGAAGATATTTTCTATCTATATAGATATATACATGGATCCAAATAATGTTAAGAAAAAGAAGCAACTGGTAGTTGAATGCAAATAACTATGTTCTGTATAATTGGAGGTGATGAAGGATAATTTTAAAAACAGGTTGTCTTTTTATTTTGCCAATTGTTTCTTTTGCTCTGAAGAAGATTTTTAGTTTAGTACATGACTTATTTGATATAATTTATTTTATATGTGAATGCTTAAATGTGAAAGAAAAATCTGATTTTCATGTTTCATGGACTGCTGCTATAATATCTACTTCTATGGCTCTGCATCTTTCTAATGAATACAAAACATGCTCAAATATACCTTTTAACAATTTAAAAAAATGTGCTCACTTCCCTGTACTTTCCTTTAGGCCTATTACTCAATTTTCCTCCACTCCTCAACTATAAAGCTCTTCTAATATGTCATAATTTTATTGGAACCACTTTATACCTTCAATTCCTTCCTCAGTTTCACCCAATAGACTTCCATCCTCATCCCTTAATTGTCAAGAATGATCTTTATATTGTTTAGTTGAAAAGACACTTCTCTTTTTAGCATATTGATAAAATACTTATAAGTTAATTTGTTCGGTTCCCCAGGTGCTCAGTGATAAAGAATCCACCTGCAATGCAGGAGACCCAGTTTCTATCCCTGGGTCAGGAAGATCCCCCTGGAGAAGGAAATGGCAACCCACTTCAGTATTCTTGCCTGGGAAATGTCATGGACAGAGGAGCCTGGTGAGTTAGTCTATGGTATCACAAAGAAGCAGTCACAACTGATGACTCACACACCATGCACCAGGTAATCCCACAAACATGTGCGAATCTTGGTTCTAAGTTAGACTCATTAGGATCTCTTGTAACTTCAGGTAAAATTTCTCAGCTTTCAGTCTCTCTGAATCTTACCTGAAGTAACTATGGGTTCCCAGGCTTTTCTGGACATGCACCCTGATAAGAAGATCTGATTTCCCTGGTGGCTCAGATAGTAAAGCATCTGCCTACAATGTAGGAGGCTGGGGTTCAATCCCTGGATTGGGACGATCTCCTGGAGAAGGAAATGGCAACCCACTTCAGTACTCTGGCATGGAAAACCTCATGGATGGTGGAACCTGGTAGGCTACAGTCCATGGGGTTGCAAAGAGTGGGACACAACTGAGCAACTTCACTTCCGGAAGTGATGCTATCAGATCAAGAAGATCTTGGAAATCTGAATTCCTCCCCAGATAGTTGATTAAGGAGTTTGAAGCTGTGTTCTCAGAAAAGACTGCAGGAAGAAGAGGAATGTCAGTCCCTTTATAGAGACAGTTCTCTAAAACAACAAGCATATCTCCTTAACCTCAGGGATGTAGAAGCAGAGGGACTGTAGCATAGGAGATACTTATGGGTCATTAGGGACACTTCCCTCTTGTTACCCCAACTTCAAGCACGTGATTGCCCTCAGTGCACTGCTCTTGACAGAAGTTCTTCCTAATTATTCTCTGTTCCCAAGAGACCATGTTGGAAGTCAAATGATCCCAGTTTTTGTTACTCTTTCTCCATAAACTCGCTTTCCATTTATAGCTTTAACCTCCCAGCATCTATCATGTCCATAAGGTTAAATATCACATTTCCCCCATCTATTAATTCAAAGATGGACACTTCGGTTGTTTCCATGTGTTGGATATTGTGAGTCAGCAATAAACATAGACGTATAAGCCTCTCTTCAAGACAGTCATTCCTTTGAATACATACCCAGAATTGGAATTGCAAGATCATATAATAACACTATTTTCAATATTTTGAGTAGCTTAATACTATTTCATTTAGGAAAATCCCATGGACGGAGGAGCCTGGTAGGCTGCGGTTCATGGGGTCACGAAGAGTCGGACACAACTGAGCGACTTCACTTTCACTTTTCACTTTCATGCCTTGGAGAAGGAAATGGTAACCCACTCCAGTGTTCTTGCCTGGAGAATGGGGAACGGAGGAGCCTGGTGGGCTGTTGTTTATGAGGTCGCACAGAGTCGAACACTACTGAAGCGACTTATCAGCAGCAGCAGCAGCAGTGGCTGTACCAATTTACTTTCCTACCAATAATGCACAAGGTTTCACTCTTTTATGCATCCTTGCCAACACTATCTATTTCGTCTTTTTAATANGGGGAACGGAGGAGCCTGGTGGGCTGTTGTTTATGAGGTCGCACAGAGTCGAACACTACTGAAGCGACTTATCAGCAGCAGCAGCAGCAGTGGCTGTACCAATTTACTTTCCTACCAATAATGCACAAGGTTTCACTCTTTTATGCATCCTTGCCAACACTATCTATTTCGTCTTTTTAATAACAGTCATTCTAAAAGATGTAAGGTGATACATATACACAATGGGGTATTACTCAGCCATTAAAAAGAATACATTTGAATCAGTTCTAATGAGGTGG
>SJYA01011762.1:0-12372 GCA_006410615.1 Neotragus moschatus
AAGCTCCACATTCAGAAAATGAAGATCATGGCATCCAGTCCCATCACTTCATGGGAAATAGATGGGAAAACAGTGGAAACAGTGTCAGACTTTCTTTTTTTGGGCTTCAAAATCACCGTAGCCATAAAATTAAAAGACACTTACTCCTTGGAAGAAATATTACGACCAACCTAGATAGCATATTCAAAAGCAGAGACATTACTTTGCCAACAAGGGTCCATCTAGTCAAGGCTATGGTTTTTCCAGTGGTCATGTATGGATGTGAGAGTTGGACTGTGAAGAAAGCTGAGTGCCAAAGAATTGATGCTTTTGAACTGTGGTGTTGGTCAAGACTCTTGAGAGTCCCTTGGACTGCAAGGAGATCCAACCAGTCCATTCTGAAGGAGATCAGCCCTGGGATTTCTTTAGAAGGAATGATGTTGAAGCTGAAACTCCATTACTTTGGCCACCTCATGTGAAGAGTTGATTCATTGCAAAAGACTCTGATGCTGGTAGGGATTGGGGACAGGAGGAGAAGGGGACGACAGAGGATGAAATGGCTGGATGGCATTACTGACTCGATGGATGTGAATCTGAGTGAACTCTGGGAGTTGGTGATGGACAGGGAGGCCTGGCGTGCTGTGATTCATGGGGTCGCAAAGAGTCGGACACGACTGAGCCATTGAACTGAACTGAACATCATTTAATGAAGAGATTATATTTCCTCATTGTATATTATTTGTTCCTTTGTTGAAAGTTAATTGGCCATATATACTAGAGTTTATTTCTTAAAGGAAAAGCTTTCAACTTTTCAACATTACCTGTGTTGTTAATAGATGTGGAATTTTCATACATGATCTTTGTTATAGTGAGATACATTCCTTCTGTACTCACGTTCTTGAGTACAGAATTATCATGAAATGAATGATGTGAATTATGTTAAAATCTTTTTCTGCCTCTATAGGTATGATCATAAGATTTTCTTCTTTTGGTAATGTGGTACATTACATTGGTTGACTTACTGATATTGAACCATCTTTGCATTTTTTGGAAAATCCCTCAATCTTGATATCATCTTGCTACAACTCTTTTAATGTACTATTTAATTTAATAATAATTTTGTAATGAATTTTTCATCTGTTCAGTAGTCTGAGATTTACTTTTCTTTGTAATATCCTTTTCTGGCTTTGCTATCAGTGTAATGATAACATGAAAACAAGTGTGAAAATATTATCTCTGCTTATATTTGTCGGAATAAATTAAAAAGTTTTGCTGTTTATTCTTCTTCAAATATTTGGTAGAAATTATTCATGAAGTCGTATGATCCTGGACTTTTTCGGGGGGAGTTTTTTGGTTAGTGATTAGAATTACATACTTGTTATTAGTTAGCTTATATTTTAATTTTAATCATAATTCATGCTTGATAGGTTTAATGTTTCTAAGAATTTGTTCATTTTTTCTAGGGTATATAGTTTGTTGATACTCTTGTTCATAGTAATTTCTTATGATCTTTACTATTTATGTGGTATTAGCTGTAATGAATCTTACCTTTACAATGTTTTAAAAGTCTTCTCTCTTTCTTCTCTAGTTAAAGATTTGTCAGCTTTATCATTTCAAAAAACTAGCTTCATTAATCTTTACTATTGTCTTTTAGTTTCTACTACATTTATCTCTACTGTGATCTTTGTTATTTCCTTCTTTGACCTAACTTTGAGCTTAGTTTGTTCTCACTTTTCTAGTTCCTTGAAGTATAAAACTGTTCATTTGCTTTCTCTAGTTTCATTTAATGTAGGCATCTGTTGCCAGTCAATCCTAAAGGAAACCAGTCCTGAATATTATTTGGGAGGACTGATGCTGAAGCTGATACTCCAATACTTTGGCTACCTGATGTGAAGAACTGACACATTGGAAAATACTCTGATGCTGGGAAAGATTGAAGACAGAAAGAGAAGGGGATGACAGAGGGTGAGATGGTTGGATGGCATCACCAACTCGATGGACATAAGTTTGAACAAGTTCCAGAAGTTGGTGATGGACAGGGAAGCCTGGCGTGCTGCAGTCCATGGGGTTACAAAGAGTTGGACATGACTTAGCGACTGAACTAAAACTCAACTGCTATCAACCTGCATTTTAGAACTGTTTTAGGTGTATTCCATATGTTCTGGTATGGTATGCTTCCATTTCTTTGTTTGTTTGTTTTATTTTTTTTATTTTAAATAGAAATTTATTTATTTTAATTGGAGGTTAATTACTTTACAATATTGTATTGGTTTTGCCATACATCAACATGAATCTGTCACAGGTATATGTTTGCATTTCTAATCGCATTTGTCTCAAGGTATTTTGATTTCTATCTTGAGGTTTTCTTTGATTCAATGGTTGTCAGGAGCATTTGGCTGATCTCCACATATTTGTATATTTTCCATTTTTTAAAATTAATTTTAAATTGCACACCACTCTGGTAATAAAAGATGCTCTATATCATTTTGATTTTCTTAAATTGATTAAGACTTTTTCTATGGACTATTACATAATCTACTCTGAAGCATATCTCATATGCACTTGAGAAGACTTTATTCTGCTGTTTGATGGAATATTCTGTATTTGTCTATTAGGTTCATGTAGTCTAATGGGTAGTATAAAGTCCAATGTCTTCTTATTGATATTCTGCTCAAGGATTTATCTATTGCTGAATAAGGTATTGACATTCTATACTAATATAGCATTGATGTTTATTTCTCTTTTCACATCTTTTACTATTTGTTTTATGTGTTTACATGCTGTGAAGTTGGGAACAGAAATGTTATATTCTATTGATACATTGACCCCTTTATCATTGTATAATGATTTTCCCTTATAATAGATTTTGATTTAAAGTTGATTTAAAGTTGATTTGATCGTCTATTCTTGGTTTACATTTGCATGGGCTATCATTTTTTCCATTCCTTCACTTACATCTATGTGTGCCGTTAAAGTTTAATTATTCTCTTATAGGCAACATATAGCTGAGCCTTCTTTTTCTATCCACTCAGGTACTCTATGATTTTCATTGGAGGATTTAGACTATTTACCTTTCAGTTGGTCTTTCCAGGTGTCTCAGTGGGTAAATAATCCTCTTGAAATGCAGAAGTTGTGGGTTTGATCTCTGGATTGGGAAGATCCCACGGAAGGAGGCATGGCAATTCCCTCTAATATTCTTGCCTGGAGATTCTCATGGACAGAGAAGCCTGGTGGGCTACAGTCCAGAGGGTTGCAAAGAATTGGACATGACTGAAGCGACTGAGCACACATGCACACAGGCACACCTTTCAATAGTTATTGATAGGGATGACTTAATATTGACATTTTGTTAATTGTTTTCTACACAACTTTCTAGTTCTATAGTTCCTTTCTCTCATTATTGATCCCTGATTTTATGATTTGACAATTTTCCCTGACATGGTTGGGTTCCATTTTTTTTCTTTTTTTTTTTTTTCCTCCTAATGTTTCTACTCTAGGGTTTTGCATTGTGATTACCACTAGGCTTACATCTTGTAACAGTTCACTTTAAGATAATAGCTAAACTCTTAACACATAAAAACTCTACAACTTTACACATTTCCTCCTACTTTTCATGTTTTTATGTTAAAATTTGCATATTTTTATATTGTGTATCTATTAGAAAACGATTGTAGTTATAATTATTTTCATTACTCTTTTCCTTTAACCTTAGAAGTGATTTACTCACCACCATCACAATATTGAAGACTGTTTTTGAAGATTGTTTCTGGACAAATCCTAGAGGTCTCCACGTATACTTGCATAGTTCAATGATGTTAAGTGATGTGTTAACCTCTCTTTTTTTAAAAAAAAATTGTGTGTTTATTTTTGGCTTCACTGAGCCTCCATTGCTAAGTCTTGAGTGAGGGCCGCTTTTTAGTTTTAGAGTGAGGGCTTCTCATTATGATGGCTTCTCTTGTTGCAGAGCATAGGTTCTAAGCACATAAACTTTAGTGGGCTGAAGCACCTGGACTCAGTAGTTGCAGCTCTTGGGCTCAAGAGCTTGGGCTCAGTAGTTTGGCACATGGGCATAGTTTCCCTGCAGCCTGTAGCATCTTCCTGGACCAGGGGTTGAACTGATAAAGCCTGCATTGGCAGGCAGATTCTTAACCACTGGACCAGCAAGGAAGCCAATATTGAAGCATTCTGGAAGTTTTGTTTGTTTGTTTGTTGGTATATTTACATTTACAAATGGATTTTGTATTTCCATATGTTCTCATGTTTCTAATTTTGTATTTTATTCAGCTTGAAGTTTTAATGTATTTTGTAATGCAACTTATGGTGATAACATTTTCAGTTTTTGCTTGCTGCAAAACTCTTTACCCTTCTTCAGTTATGAAGTACAGTTTTGTCAGGTAGAATATGATTGGATGGTAGTTTTTTCCATCAGCACTTTATATTGTCCCATTCGTTTTTATTTGTAAAGTTTATGCTGAATATATAATAGTCATGTAGTGGTTCCCTTCTACATAAAAGTTGTTTTTCTCTTTCCTGATGCTCTTAAGATTATTTTTCTTTATTCTTGAAAACTTTAATTTTATACTAAGTCTCACTGTCTCTTTAGATTCATCTTATTATTATTATTTTTTTGTCTTCCTGGATCTGGATATGCATTTCTTTCCCCAGCCTAAGAAAGTTTTTAGCCATTATTTCGTGAATATGTTTTCTGACCCCTTTTCTCTCTTTCTTGAACTCCTGGAATGCAAAAGTGGGAAGTCAACAAACACTTGGAGTAAAAGACAAATTTGGCCTTGGAGTAGAGATGAAGCAGGGCAAAGGCTAACAGTTTAGCCAAGAGAATGCACTGGTTATAGCAAATACCCTCTTCTAACAACACAATACTCTACACAGGGACATCACCAGATGGTCAATACCAAAATCAGATTGATTATATTGTTTGCAGACAAAGATGGAGAAGCTCCATACAGTCAGCAAAAACAAGACTGGGAGCTGACTGTGGCTCAGATCATGAACTCCTTATTTCTAAATTTAGACTGAAATTGAAGAAAGTAGGGAAAACCACCAAACCATTCAGGTATGACCTAAATCAAATCCCTTAAAATTATACATTGGAAGTGACAAATAGATTCAATTGATTAGATCTTCTAGACAGAGTGCCTGATGATCTATGGATGGAAGTTCAGGACATTGTACAAGAGACAGGGATCAAGACCATCCCCAAGAAAAAAGAAATGCAAAAAAGAAAAATGGCTGTCTGAGGAGGCCTTACAAATAGCTGAGAAAAGAAGAGAAGTGAAAAGCAAAGGAGGAAAGGAAAGATATACCCATTTGAATGCAGAATTCCAAAGAATAGCAAAGAGAAATAAGAAAGCCTTCCTCAGTGATCATTGCAAAGAAATAGAGGGAAACAATAGAATGGAAAAGACTAGCAATATTTTCAAGAAAATTATAGATACCAAGGGAATATTTCATACAAAGATGGGCACAATAAAGTACAAAAATGGTATGGACCTAACAGAAGCAGAAAATATTAAAAAGAGGTATCAGGAATACACAGAAGAACTATACAAAAAAGATCTTCTCAACCCAGATAAGGACGATGGTGTGATAATTCATCTAGAGCCAAACATCCTGGAATGTGAAGGCAAGTGGGCCTTAGGAAGCATCACTATGAGCAAAGCTAGTGGAGGTGATGGGATTCCAGTTGACCTATTTCAAATCCTGAAAGATGATGCTGTGAAAGTGCTGCACTCAGTATGCCAGTAAATTTGGAAAACTCAGCAGTGGCCACAGGACTGGAAAAGGTCAGTTTTCATTCCAATCCCAAAGAAAGACAATGCCAAAGAATGCTCAAACTACCACACAATTGCACTCATCTCATCTCACAATCTCAAAATGTAATGCTCAAAATTCTCCAAGCCAGGCTTCAACAGTATGTGAACTGTGAACTTCCAGATGTTCAAACTGGTTTTAGAAAAAGCAGAGGAACCAGAGATCAAATTGCCAACATCGGGTGGATTATTGAAAAAGCAAGAGAGTTCCAGAAAACATCTATTTTTGCTTTATTAACCATGCCAAAGCCTTTGACTGTGTGGATGAAAATAAACTGTGGAAAATTCTTCAAGAGACAGGCATACCAGACCACCTGACTGCCTCTTGAGAAATATGTATGCAGGTCAGGAAGCAGCAGTTAGAACTGGACATGGAACAACAGACTGGTTCCAAATCAGTAAAGGAGTACCTCAAGGCTGTATATTGTCATCTTGTTTATTTAACTTATATAAAGAGTACAACATGAGAAACACTGCCTGGTTGAATCACAAACTGAAATCAAGATTGTTGGGAGAAATATCAATAACCTCCCATATGTAGATGACACCACCCTTATGGCAGAAAGCAAAGAAGAACTAAAGAGTCTCTTGATAAAAGTGAAGAAGGAGAGAGAAAAAGTTGGCTTAAAGCTCAACATTCAGAAAACTAAGATCATGGCATTTGGTCCCACCACTTCATGGCAAATAGATTGGGAAACAGTGGAAAGAGTGGCTGACTTTATTTTTGGGGGCTCCAAAATCACTGCAGATGGTGATTGCAGCCATGAAATTAAAGATGCTTACTCCTTGGAAGGAAAGTTATGACCCACCTAGGCAGCATATTAAAAAGCAGAGACATTACTTGGCAACAAAGGTCTGTCTAGTCAAGGCTATGGTTTTTACAGTAGTCATGTATGGATGTGAGAGTTGGACTATAAAGAAAGCTGAGCACCGAATAATTGATGGTTTTGAACTGTGGTGTTGGAGAAGACTCTTGAATCCCTTGGACTGCAAGGAGATTAAACTAGTCCATCCTAAAGGAAATCAGTCCTGAATATTCATTGGAAGGACTGATGCTGAAGCTGAAACTCCAATACGTTGGCCACATGATGCGAAGGACTGACTCGTTTGAAAAGACCCTGATGCTGGGAAAGATTGAAGGCAGGTGGAGAAAAGGACGACATAGGATGAGATGGTTGGCTGGCATCACCGACTCAATGAGCCTGAGTTTGAATGAACTCTGGCAGTTGGTGATGGATGGGCCTGGCGTGCTGCAGTCCATGNATGATGCGAAGGACTGACTCGTTTGAAAAGACCCTGATGCTGGGAAAGATTGAAGGCAGGTGGAGAAAAGGACGACATAGGATGAGATGGTTGGCTGGCATCACCGACTCAATGAGCCTGAGTTTGAATGAACTCTGGCAGTTGGTGATGGATGGGCCTGGCGTGCTGCAGTCCATGGGGTTGCAAAAAGTCAGACACGACTGAGTGACTGAACTGAACTGATAATATAAATATTGGTTCATTTGATGATGTATTATAAGTCCCTTAAGCTATCCTCATGCTTTTTACTTTTTCTAACTGAATGAATTGCAGTACCATGTACTCCAGTTAGCTGACATTTTCTTCCACTTAATCAAATTTACAGTTTAACTCCTAAAGTGAATTTTTTTCAGTTATTGTATTTTCCTCATCTCTGTGACTTCTCTTTGGTACTTTTAAGTATTTTCTGTCTCCTTGTTGAAATTCTCATTTTGTTCATTAATTATTCTTGTGACCTCAGTGAACATCTTTATAACTGTTATTTGAACTCTTTATTCAGTAAATCACTTATCTTCATTTCATTAAGATTTTCTTCTAGAGATTTATATTGTTCTTTTGTTTTTAAAATATTACTTTTATTTTTTTTCTTGACCCTCTCTGTTGGTTTCTGCTCACTAGATCAAATAGTCACCTCTCCTAGTCTAGAAAAATTCATCTTGTGTAGGAGGTGAACCTAGTCAATTAGTCTGGACTAAGCTCCGTATTGTATCTCAAAGCTATGTGATTGTCCTAGCTGCCTTTTTTTCCTTAGTGGTCCCAAGTAGTTGAGGAATTGAAAATACTTGCCAGTGTCTTAAAGAAGAACATCATAGTCAGCACCTACATGCAGTCCAATTATAAGTTTGACCTTTAGGCAGTACCTTATAAGTATGCGGTCAAATTCATTTTAGGGAAAAGACTGGGAAATGAGTATTTTTCCTATACCCTCTATGTTGAGTCCTGAAGGGGTAGCCCAGTGAGTACTCTCATGTACACGTGTTAAGACCTTTTTTAGTGACTGCTGAAGTCCTGTAGAACTTGCGAATGCAAGATCTGTTGGCTGTTAGATTGAGTAGTCCTGTTGATGGGAGCAGCAAAAGCTGGAGTAACAGGCATCTGTACAACCCCCTTCTAGAGACGTGTTGACAACCTGGTTTTACACTTGGAACAAGGAGGGATAGGTGACATAAATGTACATTGACTCCACTGAGCTCTGTGGATGATTACAGTCAAACCCCAGATGCTTGCAGCCAGATCCTTTGAGGAGGAACTCTTAGGTAGCAGGTTGTAGAGTAAATTCCCTTCCAGGGAAAACTGGAAAGTAGGAGTTTGTCTGCTCTCCTTGTGCTGAGGCCTGTGGTGGTAGGTGCACTGAGTACTTATGTGGCTATTAAGAATGACTTCTTTGATTTCTATAGACCTGTGGGTCGTGTGGATTCATGCTCCATTGTCTTTTGCACCTAGGTGTTTTTAATGGTTTTTTTTCTTGAATTACAGCCTTAAAAACTAGTGTGCTATATATGTGCTCCAAATCTTTCTCTCTTCATGTAGAAACTGAGAGTTGGGGATTCCCTCCTGATTCTATCTATGGACTACACTGAGGGTAGTGTTTATGACAAGAGTGTGTCTCACCCTTTCCAACTTATATCTATGTCAGTGTTTTCTCAGTTGTCTGATGTGTAGGAGTCACTCAACTAGTTTGTGGATTTCCTTCAGAGGAAAAGCTCTGTGTGTCTGTAGGAGGAAGGGAGTTCAGTGGTTTCCTGAGTCTCCATCTTAATCCCTCCAACTAAATTGGTCTTTTCTACTTCTTATATTATTGCTGTGTGCTGTGCTTAGTCTTTCAGTTGTGTCGGACTATTTGCAACCCCACGGATTGTAGCCTGCCGGGATCCTTTGTCTGTGGGGATTCTCCAGGCAAGAATACTGGTGTGGGTTGCCATGCTCTCCTCCAGGGGATTTTCCCAACCAAAGAATTGAACCCATGTCTCCTGCATTTCAGACAGATTCTTTACTGTCTGAGCCACCAGGGAAGTACAAGAATAATGAAATGGATAGTCTATCCCTTCTCCAAGAGATCTCCCCAACCCTGAAATTTAACTGGTGTCTCCTGCATTGCAGGTGGATTCTTTACAACTGAGTTACCAGGGAAGCTATTATATAATAACTTGAATATGATGTCATCTACTAGGGTTGTTTAGTATAGGTTGTTATACCCATTAGGAGAACCATTAATTATTTTATTTTTTCATTGGTTTGTCAATGTCAGCAATTTCTTTTCTTTCCCTTTTTTAAATTTTTTTATTTAAAAAATTTTATTTTTACTTTATTTTACTTTACTGGCATGATAATCTATAGCACATTGTCATTTATTTTGTTTTCTGATTTCCACTGTTTGGAAAGAACAGATGTTATTAAAACCCTCTCTTTTTTAGAATCTCCTTGTATATTGTCATTGTAACATTATATGTCACATAAATAAATGTCTCTCTTTTTCTCATATAGTGATTAATATCAAGATATATTTGCTTTAAGATTTACATTTTTATAAAATATGTTAAAGCATCCTGACTAGGAGTGGGCCTAATAAAAACTATGAAAAAAAAGTCAAATTTCCTAGTATTTTCATGATAATATTAAGTAACACAATTATACTTTATTCAAGAAGCACAATACAGTAAGACTTTATGTTTATGGCTTCATTTAAAAGCTCAAATCCATAGTGAAACCTAGTTCATTAAAGACTTAAAATTCCTGTCTCAAAGTGTGATGGACTCCTTGGTATATGAAAAGAGTAGATGAATATGTATCCCTTTTGTAGTCTTCAGTTCTTTTCCTGCTTTAAGCACAAGATCCTCATTAATGAAATATACAGTGGAAAAAGAGAAAACACATTCTTAACTTCTCTAGGATAAACCACTTTTGAGATTAAGCCATTGGGGTAGATGATACTAAATAATTCAAGGAGACTGACCCTCTGCATGGTCAGTTTTCCCCCACATTTCCAAAATTAGCAAGAAATACTTGAGCTTTGCCAAGAAATCTAAAAGAACTTGCCTTACATCTTCAAGAATTTTATACCAGTACCTGTATCTTGTTCAGTAAACATCTATATATACATAAAAAATTGACATAAGTAAAATAATTTGGATTCTTTTCAACAAGAGTTCCTCAAATAGCCATTTCAAACTTAAAAAAAAAAAAAAGGTTGTCAGTTTTAATCATTCTTATAATACTCCAAAGTATTGGCAACCTTTATCCATAGAGTAGCATATTTATCATTCACACAGAGAAAAGGCCATTATTTAATTTTCCAAGTAATATCATAGTAAAAGAAGCATTAAAATTAGTTTTGAAGGTCACTTTGGCAAATACAAAGCTAACTTCCATCAAAAAACATTGAATTAGAAATAAAATGATCACTTCAATTAATGACGTACATTTTTAAAGTTTTTAAAGGCGGGGCAAGAAAAATTTACATAAAATTTTCTTTGCTATTTGAGTACTACCTCATCCAATTTAGTGTGCACTGTACATTAATAAATTAACTAGATTCCTTTAGAATACACAGGAATGCCCACTCACCAAGAAAAAAAGAAAAAGCAATTTCTACCTGGCAACCAGCAAGATAACTACTTAGGAGATTAGGAGATAATAGTCCTTTCTCAATTCTGTGAAAGGTCATAGTGACGCATTGCCTTATTGGATTATGAGATGGATACAATGAACATGAATTTGAGCAAACTCTGGGAGATAGTAAAGGACAGAGGAGCCTGGTGTGTTGCAGTTAACAGGGTGGCAGAGTCAGAACATGGCTTAGTGACTGAACAATAACAAACTGCCAATGTGGGTGGTCCTAAGATGGTGGAGGAATAGGATGGAGAGCCACTTTCTCCCCCACAAATTCATCAAAAGAACGTTTGAATGCTGAGCAAATTCCACAAAACAACTACTGAATGCTGGCAGAGGACATCAGGCAGTGAGAAAGGCAGCCCATTGTCTTCAAAAGGAGGCAAGACAAAATACAAACGATAAAAAGAGAGACAAGAGGTAGAGATGGAGATCCATCCCCGGAAGGGGGTCTTAAAAAGAGAGAAGTTTTCAAACACCAGGAAATACTTTCATCAACGGGCCTGTGGCGAGTGTTGGAATCTCAGAGGGCAACATAACCTGGAGGAGAAGTAAATAAATAAATAATTATACCCCACAGATCACATGCCTAATAGCAACAGTGGAGAAGCAACCCACATGCTCACTTCCACCACTAGCAAGTGGGGGCTAGATAGGGAGGCATGGGCTGCATTGCTTAGAGTAAGGACTGGACCTGAATGCTCCGAGGGCAATCTAGGAAACTAACTTGAGATAGCAACCCAGACTGTGGGATAGCCAGAGAAAGAGAGAGAGAGAACTATCTGTTGAAAAGCCCTAACCTAAGACATTGCCAGGCCAGCTCACATAACAAAGGACTGAGCAGAGCTAGCTGGCTGCAGACAGGCCCATCCCCTGCTAGAGACAGGCAGGAGAGGGCAGCCAGAGACAAAGGGGCAATCGCAGCCCCAGAGAGACATCTTCTACCAAAGTGCAAGCAGGCTTCATTGCTAACCAAGACTTCTTGGGATTCTGGATGCTTGACATCTGCCAGAAGGGTCACAGCCAGAAATCAGCCCCCCCCAGATGAGACACATGGCACACTTGAGAAGGTGCTCCCATTGTACACCCAGTAAACTGAGCAGCTGGGATGGGGGAGGCGATAATACGTCACCCACCTGGAGGTGACTGCGCTCACCAAGCACCTGGTCACCTGAGGTGCTTTGACCTGGGAAGGGCACAAAACGCAGGCCCAACCAAGTCTGCAACTTTGTGGAGTACTGGAGAACCTGAACCCGATTGACTTAGACCTGGGAAGTGCAAGCAACCCAGGACCCACCTCAGACAGTTCCTGGCAGAACAACCCAGAGCCTGAGAAGTGTAGACCATGAAAGCACACACACCGTGAGTGAGAGCAAACCCAGTGTGGCTGAGTCACTGCAAGAACTCCCCACACACGCCAGTGATATTTGTTTGCAGTGATCCTCCCTCCCCTACACCATGACTGAACAATTCATTTCAGTTCAGTCACTCAGTCATGTCCGAGTCTTTGCGACCCCACGAATCGCAGCACGCCAGGCCTCCCTGTCCATCACCAACTCCCGGAGTTCTCTCAGACTGATGCCCATCGAGTCAGTGATGCCATCCAGCCATCTCATCCTCTGTCATCCTCTTCTCCTCCTGTCCCCAATCC
>SJYA01011763.1:0-12378 GCA_006410615.1 Neotragus moschatus
TCTTTCTGGAGTTATTTCTCCACTGATCTCCAGTAGCATATTGGGCACCTAATGACCTGGGGAGTTTTTTTCCAGAATCCTATCATTTTGTCTTTTCATACTGTTCATGGGGTTCTCAAGGCAAGAATAGTGAAGTGGTTTGCCAATCCCTTCTCCAGTGGACCACATTCTGTCAAACCCATCCACCATGACCCAACCATCTTGGGCTGCCTTGCGAGCATGGCTTGGTTTCATTGAATTTGACAAGGCTGTGATCCTAGTGTGATTAGATTGACTAGTTTTCTGTGAGTAAGGTTTCAGTGTGTCTGCCCTCTGATGCTCTCTTGCAATACCTACCATCCTACTTGGGCTTCTTACCTTGGGCATGGAGTATCTCTTCACGGCTGCTCCAGCAAAGCGCAGCTGCTGCTCCTTATCTTGCATGAAGGTTATCTCCTCACTGCCACTCTTCCTGACCTTCAGTGTAGGATAGCTCCTCTGAGCCCTCCTGCACCCGCACAGCAGTAAGCACTGGCAGCTGCGACTTATAAACAGACAAATCATCAAAAGTCACTTTGAGTTGGATGCAGGTAAACTGGTTGTGCAGTATTTTCACATAATATATCTTATTAGCTTGAAAAGAAAAAAAAATTGCAAGAATTACAAGGAGAAAACCATAGAGAAAACTCACTTAGGATATGAAACTTTATACCCTTTTTCCCACTACTCTCAACTATACAATGCAAACATTCACAAATACTTACTATCAGAATATTAGAAGTCTTAAAAATCTTTTAACAAAGGCCTAAAATAATTATTTTTAATTCAGAAAGCTTTTCATTTATGATCTTTAAAATATTAATTTCAAGAACTATAATAATTGCAAAAGAAATCTCAAAATACTTCATAAATTAAGGTCATAGTCTTAAGAAATTATTTATTATCTTTCTTACATTGTAGAAATTCAACAAGTTATTCCTTACATCTGCATTTGTGCCTTGGCATTACTGTACAACTCATCAAAATAAACTCTCTCATTATCTTCCAAAATAAATGAACACAGTGGATGTGGTATTGAGAACTGATTAGTCACTCCTGAACATATATTAGAATTGTATCACGGGTTAATATCCATAACTTTTCTGATAAAATGAATAGTTTCTAACGTGCGAATAATATTTCAAAAGAATCCTAAAATATGAAGGAGCAAATGCATAGAACTCCATGTTTAAAAAATGTTTTGTATTTCTAACTATGTTAGAGGTTTTTTTTTTTCTTATTTAACTGAAACAACAAATATTAACACAATTCTTAGATGTACAGTAAAAACTGTCATTATATTGGCAATGAGCCTATCAACTGATATGACAGATTCAAGATCAAGTTCTTATACCTTACATGAAATTTTTATATAGAACATTTTTTGTGTGTGCAGGAAAGAAAGAGGAAAAGGTAATGTCATAGAATTCTTATCAGTCATATTTTCCAGTAAAATAGAAATGTCTGTTTAATGTCAGTGAACAACTCAAATGGGGTTCATGAATTATTTGTAGGAACAAAGTATCTTTACCTCATTTTACACTTCAAGGCTTATAATCCTTTAAACTTTGCAATAATGGAATACTCAGTCACTAGATGGATCCTCTGTGTGCCAGAAGTTATTTCCACTTTCCAAATCTCCTTCTCTCATAACATCAATAAAATCTGTACAGATAAAAAAAAACCAGTAGCTTTATCAGACTATCTTCTGAGAAAGTAAGAATTGATATTTAAAAATTTACTTGTGATGCATAGAATCATATGTTCAAGAGAAAATATAAGCATCTATAATTGACTATTATATTTAAAATATAAATGCGTGTGTATGCTGATTTCCTACAGAACATTTACATATTCCATCCAAATTCTATTAGGTTTGTTTTCTTGATGTTCAATAGTTCATTCTAGTCAAGGGGCTTATTTTAGTCCATACTTATGATGGCAGCCATAGACATGTAGTTATAACCATCACTAGATAATGATTTAATTCACTTTTATACCACAGATTTAACAGGCATCTTTATACATGGATTCAAAACTTAAAGAATGTGACCTAGAGTATATTTTTTCCACAGAAAAGGTTTTGTGTAGCACCCACTAAGATAGAATTTTTTTTCTAATTGACTTTGTACTTTATGTCATTGTTATTCAGTCACTCAAGCTTATCTGACTCTATGATCCCAAGGGCTTTCCTGTCTTTCACTATCTCCCAGAGTTTGCTCAAACTCACGTCCATTGAGTCAGTAATACCGTCCAACCATCTCGTCCTTTGCTGTCCACTTTTCCTCTCACCTTCAATCTTTCCCAGCATAAGGGTCTTTTCTAATGAGTCAGCCCTTCGCATCAGGCAGCCAAAGTACTGGACCTTCAGTTTCAGTATCAGACTTTCCAATGAATATTTAGGATTGATTTTCTTTAGGATAGACTGGTATGATCTCCTCACAGTTGAAGGGACTCTTAAGAGTCTTCACCAACACCACAGTTCAAAAACATCAATTCTTTGTCTCTCAGCTTTCTTTATGATCCAGCTCTCACATCCATATATGACTACTGGAAAAACCATAGCTTTGACTAGACTGACTTTTGTCAAGAAAGTAATGTCCCTGCTTTTTAATATGCTGTCTAGGATTGTCATGGATTTTCTTCCATGGAGCAAGGCCTTTTAATTCCATGGCTGTAGTCACCATATACAGTGATTTTGGAACACAAGAAGATAAAGTCTTTCACTGTGTCCATTGTTTCCCCATCTATTTGCCATGAAGTGATGGGACAGGATGCTATGATCTTAGTTGTTTCAACATTGAGATTTAAGCCAGGTTCACTCTTCTCTTTCACATTCATCAAGAGGCTCTTTAGTTCCTCTTCACTTTCTGTCATGAGGGTGGTGTCATCTGCATATCTGAGATTATTGGTATTTCTCCCAGCAGTCTTGATTCCACCTTGTACTTCATCCAGCCTGGCATTTCTCATGATGTACTCTGCATAGAATTCAAAAAAGCAGTGTAACAATGTATAGCCTTCACATACTTCTTACCCAATTTGAAAGAAAAAAAGTTAATTGTTTCATGTCTGGTTCTAACTGTTGCTTCTTGACCTGCATAGAGGTTTCTAAGGAAACAGGTAGTGTTGTCAGGTATTCCCATTCTTTAAGAATTTTCCAGTTTGTTGTGATCCACAAAGTCAAAGGGTTTCGCATAGTCAATAAAACAGAAGTAGATGTTTTCCTGGAACTCTCTTCCCTTTTTGATGATCCTGCTGATGTTGACAATTTGATCTCTGTTGACAATTTGGTTCCCCTACCTTTTCTAAATCCAGTTTGAACATCTGGAAGTTCACTGTTCACATACTGTTGAAGCCTCATTTGGAGAATTTTGAGCATTACTTTGCTAGCATGTGAAATGAGTACAGTTGTGTGATAGTTGGAGCATTCTTTGGCATTGCCCTTCTTTGGGACTGGAATGAAAACTGACCTTTTTCAGTCCCATAGCCACTGCTGAGTTTTCAAAAATTGCTGGCATATTGAGTGAAACACTTTCACAGCATTATCTTTTAGGATTTGAAATAGCTCAACTGGAATTCCATCACCTCATTAGTTTTGTTCATGGTGATGCTTCCTAAGGCCCACTAGAAATCACTTTCCAGGATATCTGGCTCTAAATGAGTGATCACACCATCATGACTATCAAGGTCATTAGGGCCTTTGCTGTACAGTTCTTCTGTGTATTCTTGCTACATCTTGTTAATATCTTCTGCTTCTCTTAGGTTCATACTGTTTCTGTCCTTTAATGTGTCCATCTTTGCATGAAATGTTCCCTTGGTATCTCTATCTTCTTTAAGAGATCTCCAGTCTTTCCCATTATATTGTTTTCCTCTATTTCTTTGCACTGTTCACTAGAAAGGTTTTGTTATCTCTCTGTGCTGCTCTTTGGAACTCTGTATTCAGTTGGGTTATCTTTCCATTTCTCCCTTGCTTTTGGCTTCCCTTCTTTCCTTCCTATTTGTAAAGTCTCCTCAGACAACCATTTTGCCTTTGTGCATTTCTTTTTCTTGGGGATGGTCTTGAACACTGTGTTCTGTACAATGTATTGAACCATAGTTCATCTGGAACTCTGTCTATCAGGTCTAGTCCCTCAAATCTATTTGTCACTTCCACTGTAAGGGATTTGATTTAGGTCATACACGAATGGCCTAGTGGTTTTTCCTACTTTCTTCNGCCTTTGTGCATTTCTTTTTCTTGGGGATGGTCTTGAACACTGTGTTCTGTACAATGTATTGAACCATAGTTCATCTGGAACTCTGTCTATCAGGTCTAGTCCCTCAAATCTATTTGTCACTTCCACTGTAAGGGATTTGATTTAGGTCATACACGAATGGCCTAGTGGTTTTTCCTACTTTCTTCAATTTAAATCTGAATTTGGCAATAAGGAGTTCATGATCTGAGCCACAGTAAGTTCTGTTTTGTTTTAGCTGACTGTATAGAGCTTCTCTATCTTCAGCGGAAAAGAATATAATCAGTCTGATTTCAGTATTGACCATTTGAATAGTCATGTCCATGTGTATGTCCATGTGTAGAGTCATGTCTATGTGAATGTCCATGGTGAAGTCCATGTGTAGAGTCATTCATTATTTGTGTCATTGGAAGAGGGTGTTTGCTATGACCAGTGCATTCTCTTGGCAAATCTCTATTAGCCTTTGCCCTGCTTCATTTTGCACTCCAAGGCCAAACTTGTTTGTTACTCCAGGTATCTCTTGACTTCCTACTTTTGCACTCCAGTCCCCTATGATGAGAAGGTCATCTTGTTTGAAGTTAGCTTGAGAAGGTCTTATAAGTCTTCATAGAACCTGTCAACTTCAGTTTCTTTGGCATTAGTGGTGAGGACATAGACTTGGATTACTGTGATAAAGAATGGTTTGCCTTGAAGTTGAACAGAAATCATTAATTTTATGTCAGTATAGGTTAAAAGAACTAGGTTTGATTAAATCAGCTTCACATTCATTTGAAGTATATAATTATGTCTTTTGTACTGAAATAATCTTTTCTATTTTTAGATAGACTTAAAATTCACTTTTACATTCTTAAGTATATATTGAATTACAGCTGTAACTTGCTTTATAAAACAGACTTTTTTTTAGTTATTTGCAATGTGTTCATATTTAAATATGCATGGCCAAGTTCATCCTTAAATCATGTTATTGCTAATGATAAATGTCAGATTAATCAACAACATATAAACAACTTATTCATGGACAAGTAATCCATAAGTAATTTAGAGAAATTGTAGAAAATTACATGTTATTGCGCATTCACATAGTGTCATGCAATGAAACGTTTGATGTTAAACATGACATTAACAGTTAACAAAGAGATTTTTTTTTTTCCCTTCAGATGTTTTTACAGGCTTATAATGGTGACTTCAGCCATGAAATTAAAAGATACTTACTCCTTGGAAGAAAAGTTATGACCAATNAGTACATCATGAGAAATGCTGGACTGGAAGAAACACAAGCTGGAATCAAGATTGTCGAGAGAAATATCAGGAACCTCAGATATGCAGATGACACCACCCTTATGGCAGAAAGTGAAGAGCAGCTAAATAGCCTCTTGATGAAAGTGAAAGGGGAGAGTGAAAAAGTTGGCCTAAAGCTCAACATTCAGAAAATAAAGATCATGGCTTCTAGTCCCATCACTTCATGGGAAATTGATGGGCAAACAGTAGAAACAGTGTCAGACTTTATTTTTAGGGGCTCCAAAATCACTCCAGATGTTGACTGCAGCCATGAAATTAAAAGACACTTACTCCTTGGAAGAAAAGTTATGACCAACCTAGACAGTATATTCAAAAGCAGAGACATTACTTTGTCGACTAAGGTCCATCTAGTCAAGGCTATGGTTTTTCCTGTGGTCATGTATGGATGTGAGAGTTGGACTGTGAAGAAGGCTGAGCACCAAAGAATTGATGCTTTTGAACTGTGGTGTTGGAGAAGACTCTTGAGAGTCCCTTGGACTGCAAGGAGATCCAACCAGTCCATTCTGAAAGAGATCAACCCTGGGATTTCTTTGGAAGGAATGATGCTAAAGCTGAAACTCCTGTATTTTGGCCACCTCATGTGAAGAGTTGACTCACTGGAAGAGACTCTGATGCTGGGAGGGATTGCGGGCAGGAGGAGAAGGGGACGACCGAGGATGAGATGGTTGGATGGCATCACGGACTCGATGGACGTGAATCTGTGTGAACTCAGGGAGTTGGTGATGGACAGGGAGGCCTGGCATGCTGCAATTCATGCGGTCGCAAAGAGTCGGACATGACTGAGTGACTGAACTGAACTGAACTATAGTCCTTAGCTCACAGCTTCCCAAACTCTTGAAATTTCCTGAGAGGTAAGAGCAGTGAGGGCATCTTTTATTACAGTATTTGGCCTATTGTCCTTTGTTCCTAAAAACACTTCAGAACCACAAAGATGTCATGAGTGTTTTATTTTTCATAAAAAGCCCCTTTCCATCAACTGAGTTGATGGTGATAAGGTGACTTTTGGAAAGGACCTAAGACTAGAGTTTGGTTGCCAGGATAGCTAAACAACCAAGAACAGAGGGCTGGAAATTTCAGCCCCACCTCACATCTCTAGGAAGGAGAAGGGAAGGGCTGGGGGAAGCCTGTAGGTTGAATCAATCGCCAATGGCCAACTATTTAATCAATCACACCTCTGTAACGAAGGCTCTGCAAAAACTCAAAAGGACGGGATTAGGAGAGCTTCCAGGTTGGTTAACACATGAAGCCATGGGGAGAACTGTGAACCCGGAGAGGAAATGAAACCTTTGTGCCCTTTCTCCATATTTCCCTAGAGAGCTCTTTTATCTGGCTGTTCCTTTTATCATAAACCAGTAACCTAGTCAGTAAAATGTTTTTCTGAGTTCTGGGAGCCACTCTAGCAGATTAAACAAACCTAAGGAGGGACTACTGGGAACCTTTAATTTATAATCAGTTAGTGAGAAGCACAGGTAACAACCTAGACTTGCAGTTGGCATCTGAAGCAGAGGTCAGTCTTGTAGGTTATCCTGTGGAGTCTGATGCTCTCTATGGGTGATAATGTCAGAACTGAGTCAAATGGTAGGACATCTGCCTGGTGTCTGGAGAATCACAGGACATGTGGGGAAACCTCCTCCACACTGCAACTGGGTGAAGAATTATCAGAGGCTATCCTCAGCCTACAGGGTCCAGGACTGTAGGGAAAATAGACTTTGATTCCCTGAGTCACGAGAGGTGCCCATTCATGGATCCTTTGGAAGACATGTTAGATTCATGTGAATAAAATTTTTAAAAAAGAAGAAACATCTCATGTAAAACCACCATCTTTATCTACATTATACCCTGAATTAAGCCTGCTTCAAAAAAACATATAATTGAGTCCAGAGAAAAATCATAGATTACAAGAATTCAGCTGTCAGTATTTGGAAAAGTCAGACAATTTAGTGTACTTTCCTGCCAAAAATGTCCCATGAACAATGCCCATGAGATCAAGGGCACCTGCATTTCTTGAAGTTTATATCGGCTGTGTCAGATCAATTTTTGCCTTCGTTTTCCAAAATGCTTTCTCCTTGAGTAGACATGTCTTTATTACAATATTTAAACTTTATTAACTTTAGGCAAATTTCATATTTAAGGTTGGTACTTAAGAGCTTATATTTAAAACTACTAGTAATAAAAAGTAAATGGGTCTTTTAAGTAAAAGTAACTGGTTCCAAATAGGAAAAGAGTACATCAAGGCTGTATATTGTCACCTTGCTTATTTAACTGGCTGTATATTGTCACCCTGCTTATTTAACTTATATGCAGAGTACATCATGAGAAACGCTGGGCTGCATGACGCATAGGCTGGAATCAAGATTGCCAGGAGAAATACCAATAACCTCAGATAAGCAAATGATACCACCCTTATGGCAGAAAGTGAAGAAGAACTAAATAGCCTCTTGATGAAAGTGAAAGAAGAGAGTGAAAAAGTTACAGCTCAACATTCAGAAAATGAAGATCATGGCATCTGGTCACATCACTTCATGGCAAATAAATGGGGAAACAGTGGAAACAGTGGCTGCCTTTATTTTGGGGAGCTCCAAAATCACTGCAGATGGCGACTGCAGCCATGAAATTAAAAGACGCTTACTCCTTGGAAGAAAAGTTATGACCATCCTAGACAACATATTAAAAAGCAGAGACATTACTTTGCCAACAAAGATCTATCTAGTCAAGGCTATGGTTTTTCCAGTAGTCATGTATGGGTGTGAGAGTTGGATCATAAAGGAAGCTTGAGTGCCGAAGAATGTTTGAGAAGACTCTTGAGAGTCCCTTGGACTGCAAGGAGTTCCAATCAGTCCATCCTAAAGATCAGTCCTGGGTGTTCATTGGAATGACTGAATCTCCAGTACTTCGGCCACCTGATGTGAAGAGCTGACTCATTTGAAAAGACCCCCAATGCGGGGAAAGATTGAGGGCAGGAGGAGAAGCGGACAACAGAGCATAAGATGGTTGGATGGCATCACCGACTCAATGAACATGAGTTTGGGTAGGCTCTTGGAGTTGGTGATGGACAGGGAGGCCTGGCGTGCTGCAGTTCATGGGGTCGCAAAGAGTCGGACATGACTCAGCGAATGAACTAAAGGATTGTTATTGATATTACAACATAAATAAGGCTATCTTCAAGAAATAATTCTCAATAGAGCATACATTCTCTAGGTAAGAGAGTGTACTTTAAAAATTTTTCAGAATTTCAATTTAATTAAAAATTCATTTCATGTACCTTCTTAGCTGAACATAAAAAATGAAAGATTTGTTAGTGAGAAATAGCTGCCTGATCATAAAGAAGAGTTAAACATCCCTGGCTCACCTTTATCCAAGGAAGTAGAATCCTTTTTGAGTAATCTTGTTTCTTAGTGTTGTGAAGACACCCACCCTGGCAATATTTTTGCAAGTGCTAAAGCAGGTGACTCATTAGCACTCAGGTAATGGAGTTCCCATCCCATATATGGGGTCGGGGTTGGTGGGGGAGGGGGGTTCCTCAGGCACTCATCACAAGACTTGTGATAACAGCAACAATGAAATAAGTGGAGAAAAGTTAGGACATTTCTTGGAATGGAAAGGATAGAATAAATTATTAAGAGTTTTGTTACTGAGAGCCAAATAAGCCCATAGCTTAGGTACAGAAATAAGGTTCACTGATGTCTAAAACTATTTCATTCAGGAAAAATATGATGGCTAGGAATCCAAACAGCCAAATAAAATGCACTTAGTTACACTTTTCAGACTTACAAGAGCCTGACTATGTTTGGGACATTTTCAGCTTTATGGCTTTTCCATGTGGGTAAGAGAAATAAAAAGGCACACCACGTGAATAAGAGTGCCATTGTCCTGGTCAAAGGATCAGTTACCAAGTTTGATCCTGAATGACCAATACAGTATGATAACCTTGCAGGGAAATTAAGACCAAAAGATGAAGACAGCTGGAGGGCAGAAACTCTGCCCGCAAGCAGAGGAAAGTGCTCAATATCAGGAGCGATGGCTTAGGGTGCTACTCTGGGTAGCCCGATGTCCTTCCTTCACTGTCCACTTATTGGAACATGGCTGTTTGTATATGTACTTGGTTAGGTAGATTCCTATTTTTAGTCAAATGAAAGTTTACAAAATTGGCAAGTGGATAAAAAAAAATTCCTTCACACAATCATGAACTAGTTTATTACTCATGCTTTGGTGTTTTAGCTAAGAATCCATTGCCATCATGAAGACATACCTCTATATTTTCTTCTAAGAGTTTTGTAGTTTTAGTTTTTATATTAAGGCGATTGCTCCATTTTGAGTTAATTTTTGAATATGGTGTGGTGGAATCCAACTTCATTCCTTTATTTATGGATATCCAGTATCCTGAAACTATTTGTTATGAATGATCTTGAGTCCTTATCAAAATTCAATTGACTATAAATGTAAATTAGGTTTCTTTCTGGACTCTCAATTTTATTCCATGGTCTATGTGTCTCTTCCTACACCAGTACCACACCACTGGCCTACGGCATCTTTATAAGAAATTTTGAAATCTGTAAGTATGAAGCCTTGAACTTTGTTCTTTCTCAAGATTGTTTTGGCTCTTTGGGGCCCCTTGTGGCTTCACATGAATACATAAATTGGACTTGATCAAAATTAGAAACTTTTGTGCAACAAATGACAGTGTCGGGAAAGTTAAAAGAGAACCTATACCATGGAAGATATCATGTATCTGGTGTACCCGACGTCATATATCATACCAGGTATATGCGCCCGACGTCATATATCATACCAGGTATATGCGCCTGATGTCATATACCATACCAGATATATGTACCAGATATCATATATCTGGTAAGAATCTAATATCCAGAATACAGAGGAAACACAACTGAATAACACAAAGAAAAAACAACTAAAAATGGATAAAGAACTTGAATAAACATTCTCTAAATAATATACAAATGGCCAATAAGCACATGAAAAGATGCTTAACATCACAAATTATCAGGGAAATGAAGATCAAAACCATAATGAGAAGTCACCTCACACCCACCAGAATGGCTACTATCAAAAATCAAAGCAGAAAATAACAAGTGTTAAGGAAGATGTGGAGAAGTTAGAACGCTTTTAGTAGGAATGTAAAACAATGCAAAATTCAACAGGTACCATGTAATCCAGCAAGCTGCTTCTGCATATATACTCAAAATAATTTAAACATATATTATGATATATTATTCAAACAGTTGAAAAGATATTTGTGTACCCATGTTTCTAGTTCCTAGCAGCATTATCCACAACAACCATAGCAACCTAAGTGTCCATCAACAGATGAATGGATAAACAAAACAGCACATATACAAATGGAACATTAGATAGCCTAAAAGGAAGAAAATTCTGGTACCTACTACAACATGGATGAACCATGTGAAGTGAAATAAGCCAGTCATGGAAAAACAAATATCATATGACTCCACTTACATAAAACATCCCTAGAACATCAAGTTTATTGAGACAGAAAATAGAATGGTGGTCTACCAGGGCTTGGGGGGAGGGAAGAATGGGGAGTAATTGTTAACAGGAATAGAGTATCAGTTTTGCAATCTGAATAGTTCTGGGGATGGATGGTTATACAACAATATTAAATGCCACTAAATGCAATTGCAATGGTAAATTATGTGTTACATATATTTTATCATGATAAAAATACATGACAAGAAAAAATATTTTTAGCAAAAATAAAACTACGAATTAAAAATTGCACCCATAGTACAATTGGCATTGGCACAGCAGACAGCCCTTCTCCTTTGCCACCAACATTACAAATTGAGAGCAATAAGAATCTAATCTGATCTCACCAGGCCAAAAAAAAAAAAAATCTAATTTCTTGCTGTTGCGGCTGCTAAGTCGCATCAGTTGTGGCCGATTCTGTGCGACCCCATAGATGGCAGCCCACCAGGCTCCTCTGTCCCTGGGATTCTCCAGGCAAGCATACCGGAGTGGATTTCCATTTCCTTCTCCAGACCAAATGAAATCTACACCTACTTCTAGGCCCTAATTTTACACTGTATCAGTGCTCCTGTTACACATCACTATTAGCCACTGCATTTAAAACNGACCCCATAGATGGCAGCCCACCAGGCTCCTCTGTCCCTGGGATTCTCCAGGCAAGCATACCGGAGTGGATTTCCATTTCCTTCTCCAGACCAAATGAAATCTACACCTACTTCTAGGCCCTAATTTTACACTGTATCAGTGCTCCTGTTACACATCACTATTAGCCACTGCATTTAAAACTAAGCTCACAGGACTGCATTGTCCAATATAGTAGTCACTTGCCACTTGAAATTCAACTAGACTGAACTGAGATGTCCTGCCCTGGATTTTGAACACATATAAAAAAGAGTGTTAAATATCTCATTCATAATTTTGACACTGATTCCAAGTTGAAATGATATTTCATATATCATTGGGTAAAATAAAATATATTATTTGAATTAACTTCAATTGGGCCTTTACTTTTTTAGATGCAGTTACGAGAAAATACATGTGTGCTAAGTCACTTCACTTGTGTCTGACTCTTTTCAACCCAGTGGACTGTAGCCTACCAAGCTCGTTTGTCCATGGAATTCTCCAGGCAAGAATATTGGAGTGGGTTGCCGTGCCCATTTCCAGGGGATCTTCTCACTCCAGAGATTGAACTTAAGTCTCTTAAGTCTCTTGCATTGGCAGGTGGGTTTTTTTTGTTTTGTTTTGTTTTACCACTAAGGACAGAAATGGTATGGACCTAACAGAAGCAAAAGATATTAAGAAGAAGTGGCAAGAATACACAGAG
>SJYA01011765.1:0-12113 GCA_006410615.1 Neotragus moschatus
TTTTTGAGATTGCATCCAAGTACTGCATTTTGGACTCTTTTGTTGACCATGATGGCTACTCCTTTTCTTAGGAGGGATTCCTGCCATTTTGGCTTGGGTGAGGTGATATCTCACTGTCTTTTTGATTTACATGTCTATAATAATTAGTGTTGTTGAGCATTTTTTCATGTACCTATTGGTCATCTGTATGTATTCTTTGAAGAAATATCTATTTAGGTCTTCTGCCCATATTTGATTGGATTAATTTTTATTTTGATTTGCATGAGCTATTTGTATATTTTGAAAATTAAGCCCTTGTTGGATACATCATTTCCAAGTAGTTTTCCCCTTCTTGTCTTGTTTTTTTGGTTTATTTGATTTTCATAGTTTCCTTTGTTGTGCAAAATCCTATAAGATTGATTAGGTCTCATTTGTTTAATTTTATTTTTATTTATTTTGCCTTGGGAGAGTGACCTTAAAAACATTGCTGTGATTTTTGTTCAGAGAATGTTTTGTCTCCATTTTCTTCTTGGAGTTCTACTGTGTAATGTCTTATACTTAAGTCATTAAGTCATTTTGACATTACTTTTGTGTGTGGTGTGAGGGGGCTTCTCAGGTGGTGCTAGTGGTAAAGAATACACCTACCAATGCTGGAGATGCAGGTTTGATCCTTGAGTTGGGAAGATCCTGTGGAGAAGGGAATGGCAACCCACTCTAGTATTCTTGCCTGGACAGAGGAGCCTAGAGGGTTATAGTCCACAGGGTTGCAAACAGTTATACACAACAGACCAGCACATTCTCCCTCATGGAGGTGAGCTAGTTTTCAAAAGTCATTGATTTATATGCATCTGTCAAATTTCATTTTAATGTAGTTATTTTAAACCATATTATAGTTAGCATGAAACCACCAATTCTACTGTCTTCACAATAACCATGCTGTCTCATCTCCGTTTATTGCTGCATCTGAGATGGTGACCATCTTATGTCCCATAGTCTTCATCTCCTTGCTTTCCAAAAGTTAGCACACTTTTTACTTTATATTATTCTTAGATTTACATAGTATAGTATGTATATTAATAATATATTTACATAGCATTTTTAAAGATACACAGAAAGTTCCAGTGGTTTTGCTTATTATTAACATCTTGAATTAGAATGATCATTTGTACAATTAATGAATAGATATTCATATACTATTATTACCACAAATCTATACCATGTTCAGATTTTCTCAGTTTTTACTCAGTGTCTTTTTTCCTATTTAGTACCCTGTCTAGGATGCCATATTGCATTTCCTCATCGTGTCTCTGTTATATTCCTTTAGGCTCTGACAGTTCCTCAGATTTCCCTTCTTTTGGATGGCTTTGATATTTTTGAGAAGTACTTGTATAGTGTTTTATAGAATGCCCTTCAATTGGACTTTATTTGACATTTTTCTCATGATCAAACTGGGGTTGTAAGTTTTGAGAGGAAAATCTCAGAGTAAAGAGCTACCACATTAAATAATATCAAGTTATACTATCAATGTGAGTAATCAGTATTGATCTTGACCTTGATCACCTGGCTTTCCACACCCTGATCTTTAGAAGTACTTCACTATGACCAGTACGTGGTTAAGGTTCAGAAGTGATGTTCCATCTTCTTGAGGGGACAGTATCTGCATAAATTATTTGGCTTTCTTCTGTATCAGAGAGTTGCATTTTTCCCCTGGTTATTAATTTATATAGCATTAATCTTTATCAGCATAGACTCATGGATTTTTACTTATACTAAACATTGTAATCCATTGTAACATTATTTTTTGCTCAAACTATTCCAGCTTTCATTATTACAAACAGTTTCATCTGGCTTCTTAATCCCTATTTCATTCCCCAGTGCTTCATTTTGCAAAGTTAGTTTGTTTTGCGCACTTCATTGTTTTGGGTGCTGTGAAATGCTCCAGGCTCATCACATGTATACCACCTCCAACTTGAGAATCAGTCATTCCTCCAAGGAATCCTGCTTCCTTTCACTGGAAAATGGTGTTTGGAAACCACCCTCTGGGTGCTGGGGTGCTTGTTGTCACTGGGATGCTACTCTTTGTAGACTGCATATATTGCTATACTAGTCAGAGTATATGTGCACATCTTTAAGTATTTCTACATGGATCCACCTGTATGTTAAGCTAAATATAAGTTATTCCTGATGTCTCCAACTCTAATCCATTAACTCACTGATTATTTCATACTTCTCTCTTTCATCTTTTACTCCAAGAGTGAAAAACTTTGTTGCAACCATCTGTCATCATTTACTTAATGATTCAATTCCAGTACACCCACGTTAGAAGCACTAATCCATACCCCATGGGAAACAATTTTGAGTAAAGACTATATGCATTTCATTTTGTTATCAAGTTTATATTCTCTACCAATTTCTAAAGTTCTTTAAGTGAAAAATGTGTCCTCCTATTCCTTCCAGTGAGGTCACTTTATGTGTTAATAATGCAGCTAGATTCTCTGTCATCTGTATTTATCCTAGGCTTGCTCAATCTTCCTACATGATTCTTTAAAGAAATTCATAACTTCAGATTTATTCATCCTGATGTAAGATTATATGAGGCTTGATGAATGTATAGTGTCAGATAGCCACCATCAGAGTGTCACAGAAAGTGGTTTTACCACCCTAAAAAAATTATTGTGCTTCAATCCATTCTCTTTGGGAAACGCTGGCACTATGGATCTTTTACCATTTTCCTTTTTCCAGAATGTCATATAAATGGAATCAGATAGTATATAGCCTTTCCAGAATGGTTTCTTTTACTTGGGAAAATGCAATTAAGTTTTACTCATAATTTTCCAAAAATTGACAATTCATTCCTTTTTACTATTGAACAGTATTCCTTTTTATTGATGCACCACAATTTGTTTATCTATTCACCTGTTGAAGAGTATACAGGTTGCTTCCAGGTTTTTTTTTTTTTTTTAAGAACTATTAATAAAGCTTCTATAAACATTTGTCCTTGAGCAGCAGAAACTGTTGAATCAGTTAATGAAATATGAAGAAGAATCTGAATCTTATGAAAAGTGTTGAAAAGTGCTTAGTTTTGAAAACAATCACCCATCCAAAGTGAACAAATCATTTTGTAGGAACACAGATATTACATTAGATTTTCTATGGTCATGAAAACTTGTCAGTGATTGGTAGTGTCAGTTTAGATTTTAGCCATTTTAATAGTTATATAATAATAACTTATTTTAATTTTAATTGCATGTCCCTCATAAAAAAAAAACCTTGTTTTTATGCAAATTTTTTCTGAAATGAATTTCTCTTTACCCAAAGAAATATAAAACCATGATGTGGACTTATGAAAATATTCTCTAATAATTTAAAAAATAATACATTGCACTCACCATATAGGAGAAGGATATACTTGTGGGGGAATCATTCTTTAGGGGAAATAAAAAGTAATTTTAATCACTACTTACTTGATACATTCAAGTCATTTTTAGCAAACAGAGATTCCAGGGGGGAAAAAAAAAGTTAGATATGATGAATACCTGACATATCAAAATGAAAGGAGGTTGGTTAAGAAGGGGATTGTAATGCAAAAGTAGGAAGACAAGAGATATCCAGAGTAGATGGCAAATTTGGCCTTGCAGTTAAAACTGAAACAAGCAAAGGCTAATAGAGTATTGTCAAGAGAGCACACTGGTTATAGCACACACTTCTTTCCAAAAAACAACAACAACAAGCAAGCAACTCAATAGATAAACATCACCAGATGATCAATACTGAAATCAGATTGACTATATTATTTGAAGCCAAAAATGGAGAAGCTCTAAACTGTTAGCAAAAAAAGACCTGGAACTGACTAAGGTTCAGATCATGAACTCCTTATTAGAAAATTCAGGCTTAAATTGAAGAAAGTAGGGAAAACCACTAGGCCATTCAAGTATGACCTAAATGAAACCTTTCATGATTTTACAGTTGAGGAAACAAATACCTTTAAGGGATTATATCTGGTAGACAGAGTGCCTGAAGAACTATGCATGGAGTTCCATAAAACTGTACAGGATACAGTGACTAAAAACATCTCCAAGAAAAGGAAATTCGAGAAGCAAAGCAGTTGTATGAGAAGACATTACACATGGCTCAGGAAAGAAGAGATGTGGCAGGCAAGGGAGAAAGGGAAAGATATACCCAACTGAATGCAGAGTTCCAGAGAATAGCAAAGAGAGATAAGAAGGCCTGATTAAATAAACAATGGGAAGAAATATAGGAAAACAATGGAATGGGAAACACTACAGCTCACTTCAAGAAAACTAGACACCAAGGGAGCATTTCATACAAGGATGGGCACGATAAAGAATAGAAATGGTAAAGACCTAACAGAAGCAAAAAGTATTATGAAGTGCCAAGAATACACAGAATAACTACACAAGAAAAGGTCTTAATGATCCAGATAGCCAGGATGATGGGTCACTCATCTAGAGCCAGACATTCTGAAATGCGAAGTCAAGTAGGCCTTAGGAAGCATTACTATGAACAAAGCTAGTGGAGGTGACAGAATTTGAGCTGAGCTATTTAAAATTCTAAAAGATGATGCTATGAAAGTGCTGCACTCAAAATGTCAGTATATTTGGAAAACTCAGTAATGGTTAAAGGACTGGAAAAGACCAGTTTTCATTCCAATCCCAAAGAAGGGCCATGCCAAAGTATGTTCAAACTACCATACAATATGCTCCAAAACTTTCAAGGTAAGTGTCAACAATCTGTGAACCAAGAATTCCCAGATGTACGATCTGGGTTCAGAAAAGGCAGAGGAACTAGAGATTAAATTGCCAACATTTGTTAGATCATGAAGAAAACAAGGGAATTCCAGAAAAGCATCTACTTCTGCCTCATTGACTATGCTAAAGTCAATGTGTGGATTACGACAAATTGTGTAAAATTCTTAAAGAAATGGGAATACCAGACCACCTTACCTGTCTCCTGATAAATCTGTATGCTGGTAAAGAAGAAACAGTTTGAACCAGACATGGAACAAAAGAGTGGTTCCAAATTGGGAAGGAATATGACAAGGCCGTATATTGTCACTGTGCTTATTTAACTTATATGTAGAACACATTATGTGAAATACTGAACTAGATTAATCACAAGCTGGCATCAAGATATGTGGGAGAAACATCAGCAACCTCATATATGCAGATGATACCACTTTAAAGGCAGAAAATGAAGAGGGACTAAAGAACCTCTTGATGAAAGAGGAGAGTGAAAAATCTGGCTTAAAATTAGACATTCAAAAACTTATATCAAGGCAACTAACATGATTACAGGAATAAATAGAAAAGGAAACACTTCATGACATATAAAGGGAAACAGTGGAAGCAGAGACAGATTTTATTTTCTTAGACACTAAAATCACTTTGGACAGTGACTGCAGTCATGAAATTTAAGACACTTGCTCTTTGAAAGGAAAGCTATGACAAATCTAGACAGCATATTAAAAAAGCAGAGACAATATCTTGTCAATAAGGTCTGTATAGTGAAAGCCATGGTTTTTCCAGTAGCCTTGTATGGATGTGAGATTTGGACCATAAAGAAGTACCAAAGTGAGATTTGGTACCAAAGAGTACCAAAAGATTGATATTTTCAAATTGTGATACTCAAGAAGACTCTTGAGAGTCCCATAGACTGTAATATGATCAAACAAGTCAACCCTAAAGGAAATCAACCCTGAATGTTCATTGGAAAGACTGATGCTGAAGCTGATGCTCCACTATTTTGGCCACCTGATGTGAAGAGTTGACTCATTGAAAAGACCCTGATGGTGGGAAAACTTGAGGGCAGGAAGAGAAGGGGTCGACAGAGAAAGAAATGGTTGGATGGCATCACTGACTCATTGGACATGAGTCTGAGCAATCTCTGGGAGATAGTGAAGGAGAGGGAAGACTTGCATGCTGCAGTATTTGGGGTTGAAAAGAATCAGATGCGGCTTAGCAACTGGCCAACAACAACAATAGAATGATCCAGTACTTCAATCCTATTTACATGTATAATTAAACTTAAAGGTAAACAAACAGCTCAGAAAAAAAAAAAAAAAAAAAACCAGGGCAGTGTCTCTCAGTCTCAGAGGCACTGGCATTTGGGATCAGATGATTCTTTGTGTGGGCTGTCCTGTGCCCTGTATGGTGTTTTACAACCTTTACCCATCAGTTGCAAGTAATCTCCTCAGCTCACTCCATCAACCCAATTAGAGACTTTCCCTGGGGTTGGAGCGGCAGGTGTGGGGGGGGGGTAGTAAAAATTGCCTCTAATTGGAGACCACTGATCTAGATTAATCTCTAGTAGTGCCAACGAACCAAATGAAGCCTATTATCATTTGGGTCATGAGAAGGAGAAGTAATAGCATATTTAATGTTTATGAAATTCACTTTTAATTAGTCAATAGATTGATATACCAGTGAAGATCGAGTTATAGGCCATTAAGTCATGGCTGTCTGAAACTCTCCAGCAGAAAGATTGAGATTTTCCAAGGGTTTTTAGCCACAAACCAAAATGACACCCATTGGACTTATTTGCAAATAGGATATGGGAAACTGTAGATACTGGGAAGAAAAAAATACACTTATAGAAATCTATACTCAATTGCATAAATGTACATTCTGATGATGATATCATCTTAAGAGTCTTATGAGCTATAAAAATTATTGCTATCATTACCAAGGAATGTTTTATTAAGAAGAGAAAGCATAGAAGCATGATGTTTTCCAAAGTGCATACTGGGGGATCATTACTTTTCTAGAAAATCTGGAGGAAATGAAAATGAATTAATGAGTGGGAAGTGTCATAAATCTCACTCTCCAGAACTCCTGGGCTGATAGCATCCACTCTTCACAACAACTGGCCATTCCCTGATCTGCAGAAGCCCCCTCATTAAGTTTCTTTTCAGGTTTTCAACATTCACCTGTTTGCCTTTCAATTCAGAAAGAAACTGTCTCTTGTCTTGGGTTTGGTACTTCGTCAGCCTCCGCTTCCTGCACCTCTACTGGCCAGTCTAATGGACACTTAATGTACCAGCTTTTTCTCCTGAAGAACATGTTCACGCCTCCAAACTCAGTCATAATCAATTACTTGGCTTAGTGCCAATACTGTTTTTGTGGTCAGATGCTTTACAATTGTTAGTTGAAACCATAAGTCACTCTACTGTAGTTTCATGAAGAACTGACTCACTGGAAAACAAAACAAAACAAAACCTGATGTTGGGAAAGATTGAAGCCAAAAGGAGAGGGGGGCAGCAGAGGGTGAGATATTTAGATAGTGTCATGGAGTCAATGGACATGAATTTGAGCTAACTCTGGGCGATAATGAAGGGCAGAAAAGCCTGGTGTGCTACAGTTCATGGAGTTGTAAAGAGCCAAAAAATTGTAAACTACTGAACAAAGAAATAAAAACAATAGCAGAGTGGGCTTTGTTGCCTTGGAAGACAGAAATCAGAGAATGTTGATATGTTGAGAATGTTATAAGCAACTTGGAAGACATAACTCCTAACATTTAGCAGAAGAAAACAGCAAGGAAAAGATGCAAATACAGAGGAAAACTACTTGTAACTAGAGTCACCAAAGAGGAAAATAATAGAATGACTTATGACAAACTAGTCCACCTTCATCATGTAGTAAATCAAGCCATGTCTGCAGTGAGAAATCACTTCCAAAGCACCAAGAAACTTCTCTTGTGTGGGATTCTCTATGTATCCACGTAAAAGTACATTCACTTCCCCTCAAAGTCATACTAAGTGCTGTCTCATTACCTTGAGCTGAAATTTCATCCTTGTTAATTTTAACAGGAAGAATTATAGTGAGTTTTGTCACTAGTCGAATAAAATTTTATCAATTAAAAAATAGAGAAAACCTTACAAAAGTGATAACCATTCAAAGGAATATATGCTCAATTTGTCATGTAGTGACCATTTCCTGAACCTGCCAAACTAGAAGGAGGAACGTTGATGGTACATAGTCTTTGGTACATCAGGGCAAGGAAGTTAGAGAAGAGTGGGTGATCCAAGTTTAGCCTCAGCTCCAAACTGTGTTTGATAATCTTTGTGTGTGTGTGTGGGGGGGGGGGGAAGTGGGTAGTTTACACTAAAATAAGCTCCTATATCTTTAAAAGAATTGGAAACTTAAGATATTAAAAAAAAAAAAAAGTCAAATCTAGTCTGTGTTTGCACTCCATTTAAAAAGACCATACCAGATGTGAAAGTAATTTGAAACCATTATTTTACTTTTTAAGGTCTCTGGTCATCTTGTATTCAAACTGCACTTAAAGAAAATGAAATTAACAATAATACAGAAAAAGGCCCTTTTCTGTATGTAAAGTAAAACTTGAACATGTGAGGGCTTAAACACATGTGTAAAGAGTATGTCCTTAAAACAATCTGAAGATCACAGAAACATAGCTTCTCTACCCCCTCTTTCCATGTCAATATGCAAAATAAAATGTTTAGGTTCATTTAGATATAGCACATATTTCAATTTTTTCCATACGATAATCTCACTCTCATAAGAAACAGTTACAGTGAATGAGTCTCTGATATCGTAATGTATAAATATCACTTCCAGTATGTATTTATAATGTGTCTTGGGATGAAGAAAGTCATTGTATGCCTAAAATTAGCAATGAGAAAGTGATATAATTTTTCAACAGATATTTTCAAAAAAGTGTTAAACACGTCTTCTTCAAGGAAAAATATAATAGAATTCATAATTAATTTCTATATTTAACCCATGGAATGTTAAAAAATATAATGTAATGTTACTTTATGATCAATTTTATGGTATTAATTTGTCCTTTAGATCTCAAATGTTTGCGTCAGTTCTGAGAACTTGCACACAAATGACAAAGTTTATGAACTAGAAGCTCTAGTCACGTCCTTTCCTTGTACCATCTTGAAAGCAACCAGTGCCACTGAGGCTTTGCTATTCACTCATTGCACTCTTTGCAGATTTCCAAGACCCTGCACTGCTTTTGGCAAACTATAAGCAAAATATACACTACATGATGCCATCGTCAATCACTTTCCAACTCAAATGAAAATTTGTGCCCGCATACTACAACATTAGTGATTCAAATAAAGAGCTTAGACACATTTAAACACCAGGATCTAAGCTTCCATTTTTCTAGTTTCTTTTTGTTTTTTAATAATATATGAATGTCAAGAATATTTGCTTTGAGGATCAATTTTCATTTCAATATTTAGAAAAAGTCATGAAGAAAATATTAAAGAAGAAGCTGCATTGATGAGTAATCAAAGCCAAAAATCATGGAGTTCGGCAGGAAAGTAGGAAATGGACACAGGTGGATGTTAGAATATTTTAGTAGATAATGGCAATCAGCAGTTTTCAGAAAGTAGGTTTCATGTAGCAAGAAACACATGGGCAGCAAAAAATGACTTTAGAAATTGTCAGCTGTGATAAGTATGATTAGCATTGACACACTCTTGTTATAACATCTGTAACATGTACATTTACAAAAAAAAAAAAAACTTTGGAACAGAGTTCTAAACATCTATACATGATTATATTTCAAGCAGACTGGAAATTAGCACTTTAAAGAGACTTGTTTAATAATAAATAAAACTTACAATTAAATTTTTAAAAGAGCAATGATACATAGCAAAGAAAATTAAATAGATAATAATGGAAANTAACATGTACATTTACAAAAAAAAAACACTTTGGAACAGAGTTCTAAACATCTATACATGATTATATTTCAAGCAGACTGGAAATTAGCACTTTAAAGAGACTTGTTTAATAATAAATAAAACTTACAATTAAATTTTTAAAAGAGCAATGATACATAGCAAAGAAAATTAAATAGATAATAATGGAAAATATCACCAATTTAACATGGCATTCATTTTTACTGTTATAATAATTACCTCATTTATATATATTTAAAATTAGTGTTAATTGTTCTGATTAAACATTTTACTATTTACTTGAAGGGTTGGAGACTTATGAACAGTCTGTTACACTGAAGATGCCACTTTCGGTTGGTGAAATAGGTCTCTTTAAACATTTTCAAAAATGATAAAATAAAAGCAGTAATCTGTTTGTTAAAAAGAATTGCTTTCCTATCACAGATGCAATTTTCACATTTAAAGAAAACAATAACAGCATAACATTCAAAAGCAAAACCAAACATTTGACAGCCAAAATTCTCTTAATATAGAATCAGTATAACTGTGCTTAAGTAGATGATATGTATTATTCTGGTAGGTTATTTTTCAATATGATATAAATTAAATTTTTGGTTCTAGGAGTGGGAGACATTTAAAACAGAGCAGTAAATTAATAATAAAGACTCTGGTTATTAGACTTGGACCAAATATCAAATAGAGGAAAACTGAGAATGACAAGTGAGCCCTCCCCTGAATGGAGAAAACTGTGTGTTTTATCCTTGGAATAAATGTGGAAACATAGGTAAGGTAGTTGTTGAAGAAACTCACAGAAAGTGTTGATTTAAGCTGAAACAAATAGGTAGGTCAACTCCATGATGGGTCTAGAAGGTAAAAAGAGTGGGGATTAGAGTGATAAACAGATCACTTAGTTTCAGCTCTGGATTAAAGGATCGGTCAACTGATAGTTGTAAAAGTCACTTGCACAAAGCATAACCAGTATTCCTTTTTTGTGTCTTCTGGAGCCCAGCAACCAATGATAAGCATGATTTAACAAATGGTTGAATTATACAGGACTGAAGAAAGCTCTCCAGTGACATCTTTGGTTTCACATCAGTGGCCATCATGATTAAAGATGATAACAGTGATTCTCTGTCCTTATCACAGCGCTGTCCAAGTTTCTTCAACCAATTCCTGTTGGCTCCCAATATAGACTTGCTGGAGAGTATATTGCAGGCATTTAAAGTGATTATCCAAATTGCTTACTAATTACATATAACTTTGGATATAATATGTTGACACGGTATTCAGTATTCCAAACACTTGCTTGTAGGATTGATCTAGAGGAGACATATTGCATCTTATTGTATGGCAGTCAAGAATTTACACAAAGACGAATCCACTTCTTTTAATGTTATGAAGTCAGCTTGCATCTCTGAAAGTGCACACCTAAAGATAAGTATTATTGACTCAGAACAGTTGTGATTTTACATGTGATTTTTCACAAAGATTCTACCATGTATTCAACTATATGTGTGCATGTGTGCTAAGCTGTTTCAGTTGTGTCCAACTTTTTATGACCCTATGGACTACAACCCACCAGGCTCCCCTGTACATGGGATCTCCAGGCAAGAATACTGGAGTTGGCATGCCTTCCTCCCTGGGATTTTTCTTTCTTTCTTTTTTTTTTTTAATTTCTTTTTATTTTTTTTTAATTTTTATTTTTACTTTATTTTACTTTACATTACTGTATTGGTTTTGCCATACATTGACATGAATCCACCACGGGTGTACATGAGTTCCCAATCCTGAACCCCTGTCCCACCTCCCGCCCCATATCATCTCTCTGGATTATCCCCGTGTACTAGCCCCAAGCATCTTGTATCCTGTATCGACCATAGACTGGTGATTCATTTCTTACATGATAGTATACATGTTTCAGAGCCATATTTCTGGCTCAGGGATTGAACCCACATCTCTTATGTCTCCAGCATTGGTAGGTGGGTTATTTACCACTAGCACCCCCTGTATATTCCCCCACTAACGATATGAAAGCTACTATTGCAAGATACTAAGCCAATCATCTAAGGAAATAAGTTGAGAGAAACAGTGATTTATTTACATAACTATACTAAGATTCATAAGAAAATTGGATAATTTTCCTTTATTTTAATTCAGTGTTCACTTATTGTGTACCTACTCTGTGAAAAGTGATGTGTTAGTCACTGAGATAATAAAACAAAATATGCCATTAAAGTGTCAATAAAATCAGAAAAATGGACAGATTTAAGAACTAATAATAAAATTAAAACCGTATTTTATTATAACAACAGAAACTACCTGCCAAAACACCATACATGTAGTCAGCATCAGGGAAACAATAGCTTTAATACTTGCAATTAGGGGAGGTAATATTTAAAATGTCTAACCACTCCTACAGCAGAGATTTCATCAAACAAAAGGTTACAATGTGGAC
>SJYA01011766.1:0-12284 GCA_006410615.1 Neotragus moschatus
CCTCTGTGCCGAGGATGACTAGGGGAACCGAAAGGGAAACCACTGAGCCCGGCTTCACAGAAAGGGTAGGGCTTGCTGGCAGTCAAGGTGAACCTAAGGGCATGCTACCAGATGGAGGAAATTCAAGTTGGAACCAGGTGATGAATGTCCGTAATTGGTAACCGGAAACTGAAAAGCATTTTAGCTGACATGAGGCATATTTAAAGTAGTTTTCCAGGCAAGGGAGTCTGCCATTGATTTAAGGGGCAGGCTAGTTAAAAAACTGTTGTATAAATTCTAGCATGAGATACTAAGAACTGCTTTTAGGGTACTAGCTATGGGAACTGGAATAAAAGCATTTGGAAGAATGAAATAACAGAGTTCAGTGATAGATCAGTGGCTAATAAAAACGCTTGTTCTAGTGAGAACAAAATATCACTAGAAGGAGATTGAGCCCAGTCAGACCCAATCAATATACTTCTTTTTTGTACAAGTGGTGCTTTGATATTTAAATTGAATTCCCACCCCACCCCCTCAGCAGGACATGCCCCTTTGAGCAACCAAAGGCTGGGGTGTGGGGAAGTGAGATTAGTGTCTCTAACCTCATATCTGCCATCAGCTACACCCTTCCAGAAGACACCCCAACTACGAGAGTGACCAGGATTGAGACCAGGGCTTGGGGGCTGCAGGAGGTAGTGAAAATGTCTTACATCCAGTAAACAGGCCTCTTTTTCTTTTATAGTTGACCATTATCAGTTCAGTTCAGTTCAGTGGCTCAGTCCTGTCCAACTCTTTGTGACCCCATAGAATGCAGCATGCTAGGCCTCCCTGTCCATCACCAACTCCCAGAGCTTGCTCAAGCGCATATCCATCCAGTCAGTGATGCCATCCAACTATCTCATCCTCTGTCATCCCCTTCTCCCGCCTTCAATCTTTCCCAGCACCAGGGTCTTTTCCAGTGAGTCAGTTCTTCGGATCAGGTGGCCAAAGTATTGGAGTTTCAGCTTCAGCATCAGTCGTTCCAATGAATCTTCAGGACTGGTTTCCTTTAGGATGGCCTCGTTGGATCTCCTTGCTGTCCAAGGGACTCTCAAGAGTCTTCTCCAACACTACAGTTCAAAAGCATCGATTCTTCAGCACTCAGTTTTCTTTATAGTCCAACTCTCACATCCACACATGACTACTGGAAAAAACATAGCTTTGACTAGACGGACCTTTGTCGGCAAAGTAATGTCTCTGCTTTTTAATATGCCATCTAGGTTGGTTATAGCTTTTCTTCCAAGGAGCAAGTGTCTTTTAATTTCATGGCAGCAATCACCACTATAAGACATACTCATTCAGCTGTCCCAAGGAGCTGGATTACAGTTGACGAGTCTGTCCCAAATTCCTCCAGCCAGCTCAGGATGTCGTCTGCCACATCAGGGCACCATAATTGCAGATTTCCCATCAACAAACTTCCTGAGACTGCTTCACAGACATCTCAGACCCACCAGAGTCTAGATCAACATATTGGCTGAAAAAGGAAAAATGTAGGTTGAGATGAAATCCTTTGGAGTCAGTTATTAAACAGATCCAGCCACAGTGTCTCAAACCCAGAAGTGTGTATTCCCTCCTGTAAAAGAGATCTGGAGTGGGTAGTCCGGGGCTGGGATGACAGAGCCAAGAAGTCCTCAAGGAACCAGGTTCCTCTGTCCTCAGAGTGGCCTCATGATCCTTGATAGCTTCTAGAACACCAGCCATATCTCACCCTCTCTCCATGAAGAGGGAGGGACAAAAGTTTGGCCCCAGCTGTCTCCTTGCAAGGATTCTCCATGGTAGATTCACCCAACAAATTCCAATCAGAATTTCAGTAGAAGCCTGCACCTAACTATAGAGGAGGCTGGGAAACACTCGTTTAGCTATGGCCATTCCCAGTGTTAAAAAATGTGGAATTCCTTAACAACAGAGAAAGTGAATAACGCATTGGAAATTAACAGTCTCTGCTACATATCCTTCTACAGGACATATTTTCACATGCTTAGTAATGAACTCGGACTATTTATTGAATGACTTTAGCTACATTCTCTCCTTTGTCTCTCTCACTCTTCCTTTTCACCCCTTGTACCACACACTTTACCCAGACAGGAATCTTGGTGAGAATTGCTCCAAGTTTCCTTTTGCATAAATGAGATTGCTAACAGGATCAAGTTGTTGTTGTTTTATTGTAGTTTAGTCGCTCAGTCGTGTCCGACTCTTTGCGACCCCATAGACTGTAGCCCACCAGGCTCCTCTGTCCCTGGGATTCTCCAGGCAAGAATACTGGGAGTGGGTTGCCATTTCCTTCTTCAGGAATAGGACCAAGGGTAGTACTTAAATTGCTAAAATGAAACCAGTGATCTAGGCAAAGAGAGAAAATGATAGGAAAGATAGAATATCATTAACAAAGGTTTCAAAGTGAGCTCCCCACCCCACAACATCAGGCTGATTGTAAATAAACTGCATCCTCCAAGAATCCATTAACTCCTGGAAAGGAAAGGGGAAGGTTGGCTCAGAAAGGAAGTGTTTTATTGAACAAGACAGGTAGTCAGAGACCCCAGTTCAATTCCTGGGTCAGGAAGATCCCCTGAAGAAGGGATAGGCTACCCACTCCAGTATTCTTGGGCTTCCCTTGCGGCTCAGCTAGTAAAGAATCCACCTGCAATGCAGGATACCTGGGTTCAGTCCCTGGGTTGGGAAGATCCCCTGGAGAAGGGAAAGGCTACCCACTTCAGTGTTCTGGCCTGGAGAATTCCATGAACTGTATAGTCCATGGGGTCACAAAGTCAGACACAACTGAGCAACTTTCACTTACACTTTTGGGCTTCCCTGGTGGCTCAGATGGTAAAGCATAAGTCTGCAATGCAGGAGACCTGGATTCGATCCCTGGGTCCGGAAGATCCCCTGGAGAAGGGAATGGCAACCCACTCCAGTATTCTTGCCTGGGAAATCCCATGGACAGAGGAGCCTGGTGGGCTACAGTCCATGGGGTCGCAAACAGTTGGACACGACTGAGCAACCAACATAAAGGAAGAAAGGAACTGACGTAATTGAGCAGATCCTCGGTTCTGGTACTGTCAGACCCTGTTCTGGTGCTGGGTCTGATGCTCCACATCATGTCTTAATTCACAGCATCTCTGTAAAGTGGCTTATTATTTCTCTTTTGTACAAAGGTAGTAAGTGACTTTGGCTTCCCTGGTGGCTCAGCGGTAAAGACTCTGCCTGCAATACAGGAGACCCAGGTTCGATCTCTGGGTTGGGAAGATCCCCTGGAGGAGGGCATGACAACCCACTTCAGTAATCGTGCCTGGAGAATCCCCATGGACAGAGGAGCCTGGCGGGCTACAGTCCATAGTGTCGCATAGCGTCGGATATGACTGAAGCCACACACACAGTAAGTGACTTGATCAAGGTCACACAGAGCCAGTCGATAGCAGAGCTCAGCTTTGAATGTACCACTCTCCCTGTTAACCCTAACATCACTGTGCCTTTCAACAGCCGCCACACCCCCTGCCTGCCACACTCCTTGCACCCAGTAAAACTGAGCTCAACCCTATTTTGTTTGTAGTTCACTGTTTGAAACTTGCCGCTCCTATGCTGTGTCCCAGCTTATTCCTGTCTTCTCGACTCCTGATTGATCTCCAGCCTCTTCTCTTGCGTATGATTCAGGTCCTAGCTCTTGAACCTGAAGCTTGAACTGGTCCTCTCTTCTCCTTGACCCCTCTCATTTGCCCCTTCGATCACATTTGCCCCTTAGTCTCAGTGAAGACCCAGCTTTCTGGAGCTTCCCTTGACCCTGACCCACCTGGCTGACTTTCCTACCCTTGTCTATGGAATTAGACTCACTAGCCATGACCCTGGGAAACCAGAACAGAATGGGGGAAGGGTGAAGAGAAAAGTGGTCCCCTATTTAGAATCCAGGTGATGCCTCCATAAGATCCCTCTGTAAAAACTAGGCAACATCTGCCCCTTTAGGGGAATCAACGATCCACCATCATCACCACTCCTGGTGTGTACTCCAGAGAAACAAGGCTACTAAGATGTCTCCAATGGCACCCCACTCCAGTACCCTCGCCTGGAAAATCCCATGGATGGAGGAGCCTGGTGGGCTGAAGTCCATGGTGTCGCTAAGAGTCGGACACGACTGAGCGACTTCACTTTCACTTTTCAATTTCATGCATTGGAGAAGGAAATAGCAACCCACTCCAGTGTCCTTGCCTGGAGAATCCTAGGGACGGGGGAGCCTGGTGGGCTGCCGTCTGTGGGGTCGCACAGAGTCGGACACGACTGAAGCGACTTAGCAGCAGCAGCAGCAGCAAGATGTGTACCTGCAGAGAGAAAGAGATGTGTTATAAGGAAGTGGCTCATGCGATTGTGGAGGCTGGATATCCAAAATCTATGGTGTGAAGTGGCAGGCTTGAGACCCAGGCAAGCCAGTGGTGCAGTTTCAGTGTGAAGGCAATCTGATAGAGGATTCTCTCTCACTTAAGGGAAGTCAGTTTTTGTTTTGCTTAGACCTTCAACTGATTGGATGAGGCCCACAAACATTATAGAGGACCATCTGCTTTACCCAGAAATTCACCAACTTAAATGTTAATCTCATCCAAAACATCCTCCCGGTTAACACCTAAAACTAACCACCACACAGGTAAAACACAGGGAGGGCAATGCATTCGATGTAAGCAGCGGGGAGATTTGTTAGTCATTACACCGCAGAATTCCATTTAACAGCCTAGGATTTATCATGGAGTGAGGTTGAATTCATGGCATTGTTCTAAGAATAACTCTCAAGAGCTACTCACAATGAATTGACCCTGACCACAGAGGGCAATGACCACGCAGAAGGAACTCAGGCTGGCTATGTCTCCTGGCCAGCATTTGTTAGGAGCTGCCCTCCCACCAGAGAAGGCAATAGCACCCCACTCCAATACTCTTGCCTGGAAAATCCATGGACGGAGGAGCCTGGTAGGCTGCAGTCCATGGGGTCACTAAGAGTCGGACATGACTGAGCGACTTCACTTTCACTTTCCACTTTCATGCATTGGAGAAGGCAATGGCAACCCACTTCAGTATTCTTGCCTGGAGAATCCCATGGACAGAGAAGCCTGGTGGGCTACAGTCCATGGGGTCGCACAGAGTTGGACACGACTGAAGCGACTTAGCAGCAGCAGCAGCAGCAGCAGCCCTCCCACCAAAGGTCCATTAAGGCAATGGCACCCCACTCCAGTACTCTTGCCTGGAAAATCCCATGGATGGGGGAGCCTGGTGGGCTGCAGTCCATGGGGTCGCTAGAGTAAGACACAACTGAGCGACTTCACTTTCACTTTTCATTTTCATGCATTGGAGAAGGAAATGGCAACCCACTCCAGTGTTCTTGCCTGGAGAACACCCCAGGTATGGGGTGGCCTGGTGGGCTGCCATCTGTGGGGTCGCACAGAGTCGGAAGTGACTGAAGCTACTTAGCAGCAGCAGCAGCAGAGAACCAGAGTGGGTACTCAGGAGGCATGGCCTCATATACCATGGAGGTTCGTTCCAGAACTTGGTCCACGAGAAGAGGATGGACCCTGGGCCCCGTCTGAGGCATGTCCCACAATATTCTCCATCCTGGTCTCATCACCCTACCCTAGGGTCCGCTTACATCTGCACTGGCCCTTTGGTGGGAAACTGGATAAAATCCTGTCAAATAAGCCTAGAGGAATCTTTAACCTTTGATTTAGTGTCAGGAACTAGTCAGCTATGTGTTGGGATAAGATGCTCTGTTTATAAAAGATGGCTGATCAGTTACTCTTGTAAGGAGTTTGAAGAATAGCCTCTCAGTGATAGACAAACCAGCAGCTCTTTTATGCTCCACATTCACCCTAAACATTCCAGTCCCCCCTGAGCAGACATCTTAGTCCTGTTCCAGATGAGTTTAACACTTAATCTAGTTGTCAAGGACTGCATTTGTCCCCCAGATTCATATGCTGAAGTCCTGACCCCGAGTACCTTAGAATGTGACTCTATCCAGAGACAGAGCTTTTTTTTTTTTTTTTAGTATCACTTTTACTTTTTATTTAAATTAACTTATTTCCCTTTTTATTTTCTTTTGGAGTATGGTTGATTGAGATGGCATCACCGACTCAATGGACGTGACTTTGAGCAAACTCCAGGAGAGAGTGAAGGACAGGGAAGCCTGGCATACTGCAGTCCATGGGGTCGCAAAGAGTCGATGTGACTTGGCAACTAAACAACAGCAATGATGGTCGATTTACAGTATTGGATTAGTTTCAGGTGGACAGTAAAGTGATTCAGTTATACATATACATTTATCCATTCTTTTTCAGATTCTTTTTCCATATGGCTTATTGCTGAATATTGAGTAGAATTCCCTGTGCTATCCAGTACGCCCTTGTTGTTTAGTTTACATACAGTAGTGTGTATATATTAACCCCAAACTCCTAATTTACCCCTCCCCACACCATAGTAAGTCAGACGAGGAAAGACAAGTATATGATTCTGCTTATATGTGGAATTTTTAAAAATGAGACAAATGAACTTATTGACAAAAATTAGAAGCAGACTCACAGACTCTAAGAAAACAAACTTATGGAGACAGAGCCTTTTAAAAGGTGATTAAGGTACAATGAGAGCACTAACCCCCCTTATAAAAACGATGCAAGGCCAGGGACCACACAGGCCAGGGGGTGACCATGTGAGGGCATGGGGCATTGAAGAGCCCAGGAGACAGACCTAAGAAGAGGCCAACCCTGCCCATGCCTTGCTCTCAGACCCCTAGGGGTGAGGGGCTAGCAGAATGGAGAAGAGTCAACCCCAACACTCTGTGAAAGCCCGAGACAGCTCTTATATCTTCCCAGTGCTGCCCCACACACCCACCCCACCCCCCACCACCACCATTTCCTGATGGGAAAAGCTGCCAAATCTGTGCAGTCTGCCTGGAACAGGAGCCTCCCCACCTCTGGTCCAGGCTCGGAGATCTCATAATCTTGCTTTGAGTAGCAGCTGACCCCATTAGCTGGGGTTGGAGGGTGGATGAGAAAGGATTTCCATGGGTGCCTGAGCCTTCACGTTCTACTCCCTGTACGGACCGCCCCCTGGTGCTAAGCCCACTATGAGCTGGGATGTAGGACCAGCCATGTCCCCACCCTCAGGTGCCTTGTCACAGTCCTGCAGAGTCTGTTACCCTGGAAGATCAGCGGCTCTGGGGGGTGACAGCAAAGGCCTGAGGCCTCCCAGAGACTAGAGTCTGGGGTCAAAGGCCGGAACCCAGAGAGCTGGGGCTTCAATCTCAACCTCCACACTGCTGACAATTTAGACCAGGTAACCCTCCCGCTGGGGGCTGTCCTGTGTATGTAGGATGTTTACCTACCTCCCCAGCCACTACCCACTCGATGCTGGTGGTCCTCACCCACCTACAGCTGTGACAACCAAAGATGTCTCAGTCTGCTCACTGCCCTTCCATGTTTAAGTCTTCTCAGCCTCCATACCATCCTGGCCTGAAGTGTGGTTGGATGAGCTTACAATTAGTAGCAAGACAAATAACCTCTTAGAGAGATGAAAGGAGTTCTTGGTAACTGTTATTAAGAAACAAACAAACAAAAATAACTGGAGAAAACCTATATATCGGAACAAAGTTATGCTGAATGAGGACAACTATCTGGGAAAAACAGTACCTGCAAAAAAAGAAAAAGATGCTAACATCATCATCCACAAGTTTCTCAATTTAAAGGGTAAACACTGGTGAGAGATGACTAATGTCCTTTGGGAGGGATGATTTGAGCAGCTGTGAGCAAAACACTGAGGCATTGGGCAAACTGGGAAACAGGACAGTGAATCAGAGTTTCTTTTCCTTTCTTGGGACATCAGTGGTTTGATGAAAGAGGGAGCTTGCACACACCCCCACCGCCCCTTTGATAACAACAATCACTAGCTGGGGCCTGGGGCAGCTACAGAGGAAAGTCAGTCCTGTGAGTTGGTGTATGTGAAACAGGCCCTGGTCCCACAGGGGATGGACAGAGAGCCAGAGAACAGCCGTCTTGAGTGGCCTGGTCACACACGCCACCCTGACATACCCTGCACGACCCTACACTCTTGATCCACCCCTCTTCCTGAACCTTCCTGGGGTCAGGTATGTAGGGGGCACTGCCACCAGATACAGCAAATACAGCACAGACAGAAGCAACCAGAGAGAACTAAATAGTGAGAGCCCAAGTCTGCTAGGAACTCACATGCCGGGATGTGCGCAGATTTTAGAGCCAAGCGCTTACTGGGTCAATGGAAAGGGAGTCAGTAGCAGCGGTATCTTGTCCAGTTACCAGGAAGGTAAGGGCCACCTGTGGTTTTCACCAACCCCCATGTGGAGGGGCAGGCCAGCTTTAAAAGAAACATTCTGGGACTGCCCTGGTGGTACAGTGGCTAAGACCCTTCACTCCCAAATACAGGGTCCCGGGTTCAATCCCTGATCAGGGAACTAGTTCCCACATGCCACGCTAAAGATTCCACATGCCATGCTAAAGATTTCACATGCCACAGTGAAGATCCTCCATGACGCTACTAATACCTGGTACAGCCAAGTAAATATTTTTTAAAGGACAAATAAAAAAAAGAAACCTTCTGTGAGGCACAGCCAAAATAAATCAATAAAGCTTCTGGTGGTCTAGCAGGAGTCAGCGCAGTACCGTTCTACCACCCTAGCTATGTTGCGTGCCATTAGAGGTGGACCCCCCCATCAGGTCTTTCCAAACAAAGAGCAGTGAATCCCACCAGTTGAACACATGTGTCCAGAAGCCAGCCTGCTACACTCCACATAGCACAGCCTGGGGGGCTCATGGGCATCAGTTATACAGTGAGGCTTACCAACGGGATTCCTTCCAATGTATTAGCATGAAGGNTTTGCTGAGAGTACCAATCAGGAAAGGATACTGTATTTTTATCATGAACCATTATTGTACCCATTGAGACCATTATGTAATTTCTCTTTTTTTTTTGTTTTTTCATATGTTGAGTATATTAATTGATTTCCGAATATTAAATCAACCCTGCATTCTTTGGTGAGCTATGAATTAGTCAAGATGTATTTTTCATTTTATATATCATTGAGTTAATTTACTAAAAATTTGTTAAGAATGTTTGTGTTTATGTCCCGAGGAGTATTTGACAGCATTGCCTTGTTTTGATGTGTTTTGCTATTTTGGGTATTAGGTATCTGGTTTTTGGTCTTAGGAGGATTTGGGAAGAATTTACTCTTTACTTTTCCTGAATAGTTCATGTGGAATACATCCTCTTATTAGGTGCATAAATATTTAGGACTGTCATGTCTTTTTGAATAATTGACCCCCTTATTGTTGTAAAATGACCTTCCACCTTCCTGGTAATCTTTACTCTGAAATACTTGTCTGCTACGAATATAGCCAGATTTCTTCCCCCCCTTTTTTTTTTCTTTTCAGATTTCTTTCTGATTAGAGTTAGCCTGATGTGTCTTTTCAATCCTTTCCTTTTAATTAATTTTTATTTATATTTCAATGCATTTGTTGTAGGCAGCATATCATTGGGTCTTAACTTTTCATCCAGTCTGGCAATCTCCACTTTGTAAATGGAATACTTAACCTTTATATTTCAAGTGACTATTCCATGGTTATAGTTAATCCTGTCATTTTCTGCCTTTATACTTTCTTCATTTTCTTACTTTCTCTCTTCTTTTGGTTTAAGCATGTCTGTATGATTCTGTTTTATCCACTTGTTGGGATATTAGCTGAAAGTGTTTTCTTATTTCGCTCATCACCGAGTGTTTATAGTATGCCTGAGAGCGTCTTGGTTTTCACCTGGTTTTGTCTGGTCTTCTGGGGCGACAGGCGTCTCTTCCGACAGCTCAGAGGCGCTGCGCACTCTCCTCTCACTTGCGTTGCTCCCGGTGAGAAGCTGCCTGCGACCTTCTTGCTCTGTCTGTAGTACCCCCTCCCTATTTCCTCTGTTCACGTCCGTCCTTTTGGGTGATTCTTCCCTGCCGTGCGATAGTGCTTCGCGCATGCGCACAGCTTAGTGCTCAGCCAGTATCTGGGGGAAGCCCTGGCAGGGCCCCGGGTGCTTCTCCCTCTCTCTCTGTCCCACTTCCTGGTCTCTGAATAGCTCTGCTCTCTCTGCATCTCTCTTGCCGTCACACTCTCTCTGCCTCTCCTAGTCTCCCATCTCTAATACTCAGCCCATTAAACTCCAGCCGGCTTGCCCCCAAAGCTTCTGCTGTCCTTCATCACAGAGCCCCCTGGTTTCCGCTTGGGTCCCCTTCCCTGGGCTGTTCTCTACAAGCACCGTGAGGCACGAGCTGGGGTGCTTGTAGGGCTCACCTCATTGTTTCCTCGTGTGTTAGGGATTTACAGCTCACCAGTAGCATCTGTGGTGAAGAAAACATCTCATTCTATTCATTTTTAAAGTTTGCTTGTTTTATTTGCTAGATTATTGACTCTTATGCAATTTAGAAGTACACCATGAGGACTCACCCTTGGCAGAATGTCAGCTCCATAAGAGCAAGGACAGTTCACGAAACATCTCCCTGTTTAACGTGGTCTCTGGCACGGCGTGGGAGTCCGATGCGTTTAGCTAAGTGGATGAATAAATACATATGAAAGAATTTATTGGCCATTCTCACTGCCAAGGTACCTATCTAGACAGTCCTTAGTATCTGCCTCACACTTTCTGATGGGCCCTAGGTTATCTCAAATTGTGTTGCAAACAATAGTGTCAGTTTTATTTTGTGCAAGACTGACGCTCTTCTATAGCCAAGAACAGATACTAAAGTTTGTCAGGCATAAACTTTACCAAGCTTATGATCTACCATAAGAAACTGGGAAGGGAAAATGTTCAAAAATAATTTCTGTATATAAAACAAGCAAAATGTTGATATATTTAATATTTTAAACAAGTTTCATAAATCAATGAGAAAAATAAATACACATTGATAGAAGTAATTGCTTAAGGATATGAATAATCACTTCCCTATAGAAGAAATAGAAAAACTGTTGAACATATGCAAACACTGCTGATGTTCACTATAATTTAGATGACTAGTCAAATTGAGAATGATATAAATTATAATACATATTATTGATAACAGTGAAGTGAAAAATGCAATATAACAGACTTTCAGGGAGAGAGCAAATTGATGAGAACTTTCTGGAGAATAATGAGACAACATTTATTAACATTTTCTACCAAGTAACACTATTTATATAAGAACAACCTGAAGAAACAGTTTAATGTATTTTTAGATTTTTAAATTTATTTATTATATCAGAAAATGGAGATAACTATAGTGTCTATCAGGAGGTATTTTAAAAAGCAACAGCATATTCGCTCATGGAATATTTTGTGGTGTGTTAAACTGTTGTAAAGTAGTATTTCATAATCTGTACTTTTGCTAAATAAAAGGCACATAGAAAAACACTGTACCCTGTAAGATTTCTTTCTGAAAAAATAATCAAATGATAATAAGTAATAAAATTGTAGAGGGCAAGTCTTGTTGAAGTTGTAGGTGGTTTTTATTTTCTTACTATTATGCTTCTGTAGATTCTCATTTATATGTGTGCAAATGAATTAATTTTGTATTGAGAAAACAATCACATGTGAAAACAAACAAAAACTGGAACAGAATAGAGCTTGAGGCTGTAATATCTTCTTTGATAGTGGTCTTCTCACCAAATGAACTAGCAGGAAAGCCATCTGGAGCTGTGATTTTGAAAACATATGCACTAAAATCTTAAAAGCTTTTTCAAACTCTCTTCAGCTTCACTTGGATACCTTATTGCCATCTAAGTTAAGTAACTGAGTCATTTCTCCCCAATTATAGGTTAAATTGGAGAAGGCGATGGCATCCCACTCCAGTACTCTTGCCTGGAAAATCCTGGTAGGCTACAGCCCATGGGGTCGTGAAGAGTCCGACACGACTGAGCAACCTCACTTTCACTTTTCATTTTCATGCATTGGAGAAAGAAATGGTAACCCACTCCAGTGTTTTTGCCTGGAGAATCTCAGGGATGGTGAGCCTGGTGGGTTGTCTTCTATGGGGTCGCACAGAGTCTGACACGACTGAAGCAACTTAGCAGCAGCATAGGTTAAATTATTTGCCTGTTTCAACCAGGCAATTAGGGTTAGGGTTAGGGTTAGTTGCCAATTATGAACTCACTCACTCTGTTCAGTTCAGTTCAGTTGCTCAGTCGTGTCTGACTCTTTGCGACCCCATGAACCACAGCACCCCAGGCCTCCCTGTCCATCACCAACTCCTGGAGTCCACCCAAATCCAT
>SJYA01011768.1:0-11969 GCA_006410615.1 Neotragus moschatus
CGTTTGCAGTCACTGTCTGCAGTGATTTTGAAGCCCAAGAAAATAAAATGCTATTGTTTTCTCTTCTTCCCCATCTATTGCCCATGAAATGATGGGAATGGATGCCATGATTTTAGTTATATGAATGCTGAGTTTTAAGCCAGCTTTTTCACTCTAGCACCACTCTATCCACGCAGCCACTGATGGACATTCAAGTTGTTTCCACATCTTGGTTATAGTAAAAAATGCTACAGGCAAAGGGGAATGTAGATATTCCAAGACTGTTTCCATTTCCTTTGGATATACACTCAGAAGTGGGACAGCTGGATCATATGGTAGGTCTTTTAATTAAGTATGTACTTTAATAAGTATGTTTAGCACTTTTACATATTTAGAGAGTACTTTTCGCTGGGTATTTACTATGTATTTCACCAAGTACATTATCTAGTCTTCTTGAACTTCAGTGACAGAGGTGATAATTTGAAGATATATGATCTAATTCATTGTTGACAAACTTTCCAAACTGAACTTGGTTCTACTAGATTAAAATCTAAAGTCCTTTTTGAATAAAGCACCCAAAATAATAAAGCAAAGTGATACCTGGAATAACAATCATCTACTCTTAGCATTTTTGGCTTTTACTCTGGGTTTGCAAAATGCTGGACCACATACTTCTAAATAATCTGCAGGACCGATTAACTTTCTTTCATCATAATAGTTGAACACATTAAATGTGATATTTAAAATTTTTAAAATCTAAATAATAAGGACATTAAACATATACCTATGAGAAAGTTAATGAGCTATTAAGAAGATGGTCTCTAACCACATAATTTCCTTTCAGATTGATGAGAATATAACCCAATAATCTTTAAAGGGTTATAGAAAATGTTTGATGATATGTAAATGAATAACTGGGGAGCAAAAATCAGGTTATTGTACTTCAAGTACAGAGCAAGACACTAAAAATAATCTATACTATAATTAACATGCCTCTTCAATTCATTCAGTCCACAAGTACCTTTATATGCCAGATGCTAGAGATTAAGAGGGTCCTGCCAATTTTATCTGCTACTTCTTGGTTCTGCTCTCTCTTCTCCACCTCTCTTTCCACCACCCTACACCAACCAGATCTTACTGCACACTGGTAACTTCAGCATCCTCCCATCTGATCCTCACCCAACTTCTGATCTATTATGCATATCACTGTTCTAGAGCTAGTCTCTAAGAATGGTCCCTAGTAAAACCATTTCTCTAGTATCCACACCTTATATAGTAACCTCACACACAGGAATTGAAGTTGGCCCTGAGAAACCAACAGGGAAGGCTGTGGAGGCAGTATTGTGGAGTCATATTTGTTCTGGTGTCTTGACATGCTCCTGTGAGGGGAAGCCAGATGTCATGTAAGAAGTCTGATTATTGGTGGTGAGATGCCATGAGAGACCCAAGCCAGTTACAAAGAATAAGTGGGTGGGAGAATACCAGCCAACAATCAGCCCAAGAGCCAGAAAAGTGAGTGAAGGAACTATCCTGGGTGTTCCAGACACACAAGATGCCATGTGCAATGGGACTGAAGCCTCAGGTATGTGGCTCCAGTTAGAACCATGCCAACTGTCAAGCCAACCCAGCTGAAGCCCCAGGCCCTGAAGAACAGAGACAAACTGTCCCCATGTGCCCTGGATGAATTCTGTTTCCAGATTATGAGCCTAAGAAAATGGTTGGTGAGGTTGTTATGTAGTAGTAGAAAATCAGAATAGTATCCATGACACGTCTGCTGCTAAGTCGCTTCAGTCGTGTCTGACTCTGTGCGACCCCATGGATGGCAGCCCACCAGGCTCCGCCGTCCCTGGGACTCTCCAGGCAAGAACACTGGAGTGTGCTGCCATTTCCTTCTCCAATGCATGAAGTGAAAAGTGAAAGTGAAGTCACTCAGTCATGTCTGACTCTTCGCAACCCCATGGAGTGCAGCCTACCAGGCTCCTCCGCCTATGGGATTTTCCAGGCGAGAGTACTGGAGTGGGATGCCATTGCCTTCTCCGATGATCTGTTTACAGGGTAGGTGTTATGGCATTTTCCTACTGCTAAGAACTCTTCAGATGCTCTTCATCACCAGGATAAAGTCAATCTTCTTTAACAAGGCTGAGGAAGTATTTTATGTCATCTCCCATCTTGTCTCCAATCACTGTGCCTACACACACACACACACACACACACACAGTCTCTGCCCACACACACTCTCTCTCTGTGCCTACACATACACACTCTGTGCCTACACACACACACACACACAGTGTGGGCCTGCACACATTCTCTGTGCCTACACACACACACACACTGTGCCTACACACACATACACACTTTGTGCCTACACACACACACACACTGTGCCTACACACACATACACTCTGTGCCTACACACACACACACACTCTGTGCCTACACACTCTCTGTGCCTACACACACACACACTGCCTGTGCCCACACACACACTCTCTCTGGGCCTACACATACACACACACACGCACGTGCACGTGTCTACATACACACATACACTCTGTGCCCCCACACACACCCTCTGTGCCTACACACACACATACTCTCTGTGCCTATACACACACACAGACACTCTCTCTGTGCCTACACAGACACTCTCTGTGCGACACACACACTCTCTCTCTCTGTGCATACACATACACACTCTGTGCCCACACACACACTCTCTGTGCCTACACACACACAGTCTGTGCCCACACACACAAACTCTGTGCCCACACACACACTCTCTGTGCCCACACACACACACTCTGTGCCCACACACACACACTCTCTGTGCCAACACACACACACTCTCTGTGCCCACACAGACACTCTCTGTGCCCACAGACACACTCTGTGCCCACACAGACACACTCTGTGCCCACACACACACTCTTTGTGCCAACACACACACTCTGTGCCCACACACACACACTCTCTGTGCCAACACAGACACATTCTGTGCCTACACACACACTCTCTGTGCCCACAGACACACTCTGTGCCCACACACACACTCTTTGTGCCAACACACACACTCTGTGCCCACACACACACACTCTGTGCCAACACAGACACACTCTGTGCCAACACAGACACACTCTGTGCCAACACAGACACACTCTGTGCCAACACAGACACACTCTGTGCCTACACACACAAACTCCGTAGTGCATGTGCACTATGCTGCTGCTGCTGCTAAGCTGCTCCAGTCATGTCTGACCCTGTGCGACCTCAGAGATGGCAGCTCACCAGGCTCCCCCGTCCCTGGGATCCTCCAGGCAAGAATACTGGAGTGGGCTGCCATTTCCTTCTCCAATGCATGAAAGTGTCAAGTGAAAGTGAAGTCGTTCAGTCATGTCAGACTCTTAGCAACCCCATGGAGTGCTGCCTACCAGGCTCCTCCATCCATGGGATTTTCCAGGCAAGAATACTGGAGTGGGGTGCCATTGCCTTCTCTGGTATAGGCACTACAGTATAAACTATAAAGATACACTATAAACTCTAATCTTACCAAACCAACCAAATGAATCATTCTTTCACATCTCTTTATATTCCTTCTACCTGGGCTGCCTTTTTCACTCCCACCCATCCTGTTTCACTGGAAAACTCACACTCACTTTAAAAAAACTTGGATCATACACTGGAGTCATGCTAAATGCCAATCTCTATCCAAGGAATGATTACATGCTCCTGCTGGATGCTCTACAGCATTCTGTGGTCATTTATTGCCTCACTGGTCGTTCTGCTGGTCATAACTAACAAATTATATGTTGCCAATCTTCTTATATGCAGAATCCCATAGCAATATCTGGTGCACAGTAGAAACTCAACACACATCTATTAAACATGAATAGTAGTGTCTTCCTCTATATTTCTGGGATGTTAAAAGATTATACATTTCACGACATTCACGTATTTTTTCATTTGGTAGCTATTTTTTCATTTGGTAGCATATGAGAAATGTGTCTTGCCCCCACGGAGGATGAATTTCCTTGAGAAAGAGAACTAAAGTTTATACGACAAAGCATAAAAAAGAAAAACTAAAGTTTCACTTCTTCCAAACACAGCCTGTGCATAAACTTTCGTGCCCTGATTTGCACAAGGTATAAAACCTATCCAAAGAATAAAAGCCACTGAGAAGCTTCTCCCTCCACTGATATGAAAGGTGCAGGTGGCTGACAGAGGTGACTTCAAATTTGGAGAGACAGGTTATACAGCCAGACAAAGGAACTGCACATGGCTCTGGAAGTGGGGGAGGAAAACACAGGGAGAATACTATGCAAACTGCAGGGCCCAGTCTAAAGGAAGAAGCTCAGTGTGGAACCAGTTAAACTTGGCCACCTGGGTATCTTCCAACTCACAAGATGATGAAATCAGTTTGGTTTGAGAATGTTTTAGATCACAATTCTTCCAGGTATCTATCTAAGCTGTGAGAAGAAATCCAGTTCCCAAAATATCCTTTGTTTCAGACAGTTTAATGTGTGCAAGCTCTTTCTGTGGGGTATAGTACAAAACTTCAGTGTCTAAACAGTTAGCGAAGCTCCTATGGAATGAGAAGACAGTCATTTACACAACCAACAAGTCAACTAATTGAGTTTCTCAACTTCTGATCAAAGATAACTGGCTGTCACAAAACAGCCAAAAAAAAAAAAAAAGGAAAAATACTATATCACTGAACACCACAAAAAGAAAAATACACGTACCTTCTCTTCTGAAGAAATGGTAAGTTTGTCACTTGAGATTAAGCTGCACACTTGTTCAATGCCAAGGTTGAGAAATTCTTCACTGAGCACGACATCTGCAAAATGTTGCTCTGTTTGGAGGTTACAAAGAGAATCAATTCTATTATCATAGTTTCAAACTACTTAGAAAAGAAGGGGGTTTTCTTAATCTAACCTATGAATGAGAAAACCAACTGTATTTCATAAGTGAGGACTAGTAATTAGTAACAACTCAAACAAACTCAGTGGCAGCCCAGGCAGGAAGGCTGCCTGACTGTACCCTCAGATGGACTACTTTTATTTTATTAGGGGGTATTTTAAACATCTATTCCTTATGTGTTAATAAGACTATCAGTATTGACATTTGTAAAACCTTCTGTAAAATCAGATAAACAGCATGATGTATTACACATTTGAATGTATTATATAAAATATCAGAGGGCTTTAGAACATAATGATGTGAAGGAGAGGAAGCTGCTTTATTTAAAAACTAAAGACTAAACTAAACAAACACACCTATATTCAGTCTGAATATATGAGCATTATTTAAAAAAACAGAATTGGTTTACGATACAGATAGCTCTGGGCTATCCTGGTGACTCAGATGGTGAAGGGTCTGATTGCAATGCAAGGGAACCAGGTTAGAGCCCTGTGTTGGGAAGATCCCCTGGAGGAGAGCATGGAAACCCACTCTAGAATTCTTGCCTGGAGAATCCCATGGACAGAGGAGCCTGGTAGGCTACAGTCTATGGGGTTGAAAGAGTCAGATAAAACGGACTGACTAACACTTTCACTTTTACATTCATAGATAGCTCTGAATTCTATGGAAGCAACTTATTTGGAGATCAAGTTATACACTATTTTATACCCTCAACTCCCTTCCAGAAACCAGTGAGATTAACAATTCTTTAAAAATCTAAACAACAACAACAAAAACCCAAACAAAAAAAACATCTTTCTTTGATTTCACAAATATACTCATTCCTCCAAAGGGGAAGAGAGGACTATTAACACAACCAGTAACTTAAAAACTTAAAAGTAAATAAATAAATAAATAATCTCTTACAAAGTATCCTTTCCTCCACACCCAGCTCTCATTTTAAAGTGTGAACTCACAAGGAAATGTGGTTTTCAAATCCCAGCTCTGCCATGTACTAGCCTGTAAAACCCTGGGGATGTTTTGTAATTTCTCTAAGTCTTGGCTTCCTCAACTGTAAAATGGGGATAATAAAAATACCTAAGAAAGACTGCTAATACATAAGAAAGACTGCTAATACATAAGAAAGACTGCTGTGAGAATTAAATAGCTTATAAATAAGCATCTATAGAAGAAATGGCCACCCACTCCAGTATTCTTGCCTGGAAAATTCCATGGACAGAGGAGCCTGGCTGGGCTACATACAATCAAAGTGATAGCAGAGAGTCAGATAACAACTGAGCATGCACACACGCACATGGTAAATGGTAAAGATTCAATAATTCAGCTCTTAATCTGCCAGGAATTGTAGGTATTTTCTAGGTCTTTACAATTAATTGTATTCTACTAGCAACTTATTTCAAAGGTTTTTTTAAAAAAAAGATCCAAGTACAAGTTTTAACATACCATAAAAATGAATAGTTGGCTTCCCTTGTAGAAAACACAGGGCAAACCATGTCCCCAAGACTGAAGACATCAAAAGGCAAATACAGGGAAATGCAGTTGATTGGAGCAGAGACTCACAAGTGGAAACCGTATGGGAACTGGTACAAGTGTAGGAAAATCTCAGTGTGGAGATTTAAGCATTAAAAACTCCATGGGGACCCAGTCACAGTGGTATTCTACAATACTGGGAGACTTCCTCCAGAAGCTCAAACATGTTTCCACAGTAAATATGAGACAAGAACCCCCTATAGCTTCTGTAGGGAGAGGATAAATGAAACAATTTTGAAATACCCAAATGTACTGATGCTGGGAGGGATTGGGGGCAGGAGGAGAAGGGGACGACAGAGGATGAGATGGCTGAATGGCATCACTGACTCTATGGACGTGAGTCTGAGTGAACTTCGTGAGTTGGTGATGGACAGGGAGGCCTGGTGTGCTGCAATTCATGGGGTCGCAAAGAGTTGGACATGACTGAGCGACTGAACTGTGTTCTTAATGTTACTGAATCGCCAAGTCTGTGTGTCTGATGCACAGAGAGACCTATCAACTCTAAAACATTAAGAGTTTGGAACTGAGAAAGGTTTATTACAGATTCATACAGGGAGATGGGTGGCTCACACCCTAAGAACCACAAAGTTACTGAAAGCTTTTAGCAAGCCCCTTTAAAAGGAAAAATTGAGGGATGGGTAGTTAGGTGTTGCAAACTTCTTGGGGTCAGATCCTTTGCTCTTGAGGTCAGGTCATGGTCCGGTAACAATTTCCCTGTAAATCTCTACCAAATGAATGTTATTCGTTTATTATTAACAGAATGTTACTTTCTTGACACGAAAGGGCAAAGTCCCAAGGCACAACTTTCACCCTCCGAGGTCCCAGTCCTGGCTAAGAGGAGGTAAAGCTCAGCTACAGCTCCTCAGGGCCAGGTTCCCCACTCTCTGCCCACCTGTCACCCCTGAGGGAGCTGGGAATTCAACCCAACTGGCCCTCAGTCTCCTCAGGCTGCCCAAGGAGAGGAGACCAGGTCTCACAGACTGTGACGCAGACAAACAGGCGCTGCTATTAGGTCACAGAAAGGTTCACTGCTGCCTCAAGGCCTGGGCCTTGGCGTGGAAGGCCTGAGTGAGGGCTCTGGAGCCTGGCAGGACACAGTGTCCAGCCTGCTCCCTGGGCCCGCCAGCTCACCCATTGGCCCAAGGCTGGGTAAGCTGGAGGGCCTCCAGGAGAAGGCCTGAATCTGCCTCTTCCCTCACTCTCCACCACACCACCGACCCTGGCTGAATCTCTTCCCTAATGGTTCCTCACTGACAGTTCCTTGTGGGCAGGGCCCATTGTGGTGCTGACCAATAGCTGGGCAGGGCAGTTGGTTGCTTGGGGTGGGGAGGAGGCAGTGAGGCGGCCCCAAGCAATGGCTGAGTAAGACTTGTGGCCTAGTAACAGGGTGGGGAATAACGAAGCACAGCACTGGCTGCCTGCTAAGGCCTGTGCTCATTCTGATCTGTTACATTAACAAGATCTGCCCTCAGGAGAATCTAGTTAACCAGAGCCTAACTGACTGAAGTTAAAGAAACACCCAACTCCAGCCCACTCTGTCCAACCAGTTCCACCTAGGAGGGAGAAAGAAACCAGAGAAACACTTGTGAAGCTCAGTCCAGAGCCAAAAGCTCACTAACAAAACCTTCTAGTCATATATTAGAAGGGTTCTTTCCCACATCTCACTGCCAGATCTCTAAAGGCCTGTTTATAGCAGTTCACTGGGTGCATCACATATGACTATCAAGAAAAGAATTATGAGGCATTCCAAAAGGCAAAAGACACAACTTGAAGAGACAGACCAAGCATTGGAACCAGATATGGCAGGGATGCTGCATTTATCAAACTGGGAACTTAGAACACAATTTAACAACTATGATAAATTCAGGGTTTCCCTGGTGGCTCAGATGGTAGAGAGTCTGCCTGCAATGCAAGAGACCTGGGTTCAATCCCTGGGATGGGAAGATCACCTGGAGAAGGAAATAGTAACCCACTCTAGTATTCTTGCCTGGACAATTCCATGGACAGAGGAGCCTGGCAAGCTACAGTCCATGGAGTCTCAAGAGTTGGACACGACTGAGTGACTAACACTTTAACTTTCACTATCATGATAAATATGCTCAGGGCTCTCCTGGATAAAGTAGACAGCATGAAAGAATAGATGCGTAATGTAAACAGAGTGATGGAAATGTCTAAGAAAAAAATCAAAAAGGAATGCTAAAAAACAAAACACTATAAGAAAAATGAAGAATGTCCTTGATGAGCTTATTAGTAGACTAGACAGGGCTGAGAAAAGAACCTCTGCCTTTGAGGATAAAGGTGGATACATGTCATTATATATTGTCAAAACTCACAGAATATAAAACACAAAGAGCAAACCATAATAAATACTATGGTCTTCAGTTAATAATAATGTATCAATACTGGCTCAGAATCTATAACAAATACACCACACTAATGTAAGATGTTGAAAATAGCAGAGGTTGGAAGAAGAGAGAGCACACAGGAAGAACTCTGCTCTGCCCCTCTCTTCCTCTATAAACCTACAACTGCTCTAACAAATTTTACTGAAAAAAGAGTGTACTAATAAAGAAAAACAGAAATGAATACTTTGTAACTGAATCTGTAATAAATCAAAAGTCAATGGAAGAAAGTAAAATTGGTATTTGAAAGACTACAAACTAAAGACTAAACTTAAATGCCCGATTTTAAGAGATACCTAGTCTTTATAGCATATTACTTCACAACAGTACTTCAAAGCCTAGCTGCTGCTGCTGCTAAATCGCTTCAGTCGTGTCTGACTCTGTGCGACCCCATAGACGGCAGCCCACCAGGCTCCCCTGTCCCTGGGATTCTCCAGGCAAGAACACTGGAGTGGGTTGCCATTTCCTTCTCCAATGCATGAAAGTGAAAAGTGAAAGGGAAGTCGCTCAGTCGTGTCTGACTCTTAGCAACCCCATGGACTGCAGCCTAGCAGGCTCCTCTATCCATGGGATTTTCCAGGCAAGAGTACTGGAGTGGGATCAAAACCTAGCATGAAATATTTAATAGGATTATAGATTTTAATAAACCATCATGATTAATTACAAAGATCATTTCTACACCTAAAATAAAATCCTAATTTTCATGATCTCGAAAGAAGTTGACACAAAAAAATTATTTCAGAAGTTTTTATACTTTCCTTATAAAGAAATAAAGGAAAACCTTTTTTCAGTGGTTGGATCTGTGTTTCAAAAAAGGAACATAAAAAAAGCATAAAGAGATGCTTTGTATTGAAAGTTCCCAAATAAATTCATTTTAGCAAAAATTTGGCAAATAGCATATAAACTTTAAAATGGTTGTGATAACAAGTTGGAAGTTCAAACACAAATGTATAACAGCTACTGAATAAAAGACAAGTGAATATAAACCTCTTTACTTCCTAATCATAAAATATTTCAATTCCAAATATAGGTCTGCAGTGATTTTACACCAATGCCTTTTATAATTTTAAAATCTGAATCAAAGAAAGAGGTTACCTCTACATACTTTTCACATGGGAAAAAATCCCCGATAGTAACAAATCTATTACTTTTCTAAATCATGACTATACAGGTTACTCTAGCCTCTGCCTCATCAATCGAAACAATGGACTTGCTAAAAAATAAACCGGGTGACTTTTTAAAAATAAATAACTATTCATTAATAAATTCTGAAGCAAGGGCATTAGTAACCTATCCAAAGTCAAGTTTGGGCTCTAAATTCATCATGTAACTCTTCATTAGTAGTACCCAAGACGGTCTAGTCATAGTGAAGAGTTCTGACAAAATGTGGTCCACTGGAGAAGGAAATGGCAGCCCAGTCTAACATTCTTACATCGAGAACCCCATGGACACTATGAAAAGGCAAAAAGACATTTCATCGCAATATGAGTCTCCTCATCCTGGTTGGAAGGTGTCCAATATACCACTGAAGGGCAATTACTCACAGCTCAAGTAAGAATTCAATGCTGGGCCAAACTGGGAACAACAGCCAGTTGTGGATATATCTGGTTGTGAAAGTAAAGTCTGATGTCGTAAAAAACAAAACTTCATAAGAACCTGGAATGTCAGGTCCATGAATCACAGTAAATTGGCTGTGGTCAAGTAGGAAATGAATGAACATCAACATCTTAGGAATCAGTGAACTAAGGACAGGAATGGGAAACTTTTATAATAACTCAGATGACCACTGTATCTATTATTGTGGGTAAGAATCTCTTAGAAAAAATGGAGTAGCCCTCACAGTCAACAAGAGTCAGAAATGCAGTACTTGGCTGCACCCCTCGTTCGCAATACACAGTGTGTATCAAGCCACTTCAGTCATGTCTTTTTGACGCTATGAACTATACCCTGCCAGGCTCCTCTGTCCATAGGATTCTCTAGGCAAGAATAGTGGAATGGGTCTACGCCCTAACCACTGACACCAGGGAAGCTGAAACTGACAGGTTTTATGAAGACCTATAACACATACCAGAACACCAAAAAAAATTCATCAAAAGATTCCCACAAAAGTAGGAAATTAAGACATACCCATAACATGCAAGTTTGGCCTCAGAGTACAAAATTAAGCAGGGCAAAGGCTANCGCCCTAACCACTGACGCCAGGGAAGCTGAAACTGACAGGTTTTATGAAGACCTATAACACATACCAGAACACCAAAAAAAATTCATCAAAAGATTCCCACAAAAGTAGGAAATTAAGACATACCCATAACATGCAAGTTTGGCCTCAGAGTACAAAATTAAGCAGGGCAAAGGCTAACAGAGTTCTTTCAAGAGAACACACTGGTCATAGTAAACAACCTTTTTGAACAACCAAAGAGATGACTCTACACATGGACATCACCAGATGGTCAATACTGAAATCAGACTGATCATCTTCTTTGCTGCCAAAGATGGAGAAGCTCAGCAAAAAGAGCTGACTGTGGCTCAGATCATGAGCTCCTTATTGCAAAATTCAGGCCTAAACTGAACAAAGTAGGGAAAACCATCAGGGCATTCAGGAAGGAGCTAAATCAAATCCCCTATGATTATACAGTGAAGGTGATAAATAGATTCAAGGGACTAGATCTGACAGACAGAGTGCGTGAAGAACTATGCATAGAGGTTGATGACACTGTACAGGAGGCAGTGACCAAAGAAAAAGAAATGCAAGAAGGCAGAGTGGATGTCTGAGGAGGCTCTACAAATAGCTGAGAAGGGAAAAGAAGTGAAAGACAAGGGAGAAGGGGAAAGAAAAGTGAAAAGCAAAGGAAAAGGGGAAAGATATACCCAACTGAACGCAGAATTCCAGAGAACAGGAAAACGGGATAAGAAGGCCTTTTTAAATAAACACGGCAAAAAGTAGAGGAAAACAATAGAATGGGAAGACTAGAGATCTCTTCAAGAAAACTGGAGATATCAAGAGAATATTTCATGCAGGGATGTGCACAATAAAGGAGAGAAATGGAAAGAACATTAACAGAAGAAGAGATTAAGAAGAGGTGGCAAGAATACACGGAAGAACTGTACAAAAAGGATCTTCACAACCCAGATAATCAT